>MU251495.1:0-85441 GCA_019669835.1 Amylocarpus encephaloides
GCTGGACGGCACTACGAGCGGCTGCAAGGGGGGGCCATACAGCGATTGTAGAGATGCTCTTAGCTACTGGTGCCGATGTCAATGCTACTACTCCAAATGGCCGGACGGCACTACAAGCGGCTGCAAAGGGGGGCCATACAGCGATTGTAGAGATGCTCTTAGCTGCCGAGGGAACTAAAGGCGCTAAGGTCTTTTAAGTGCTAGTAAGTATCAACCTCGTTTCCGAGAAAAAGAGTTAACTGTCAACTAGTTTTCAATACAGCGTGAGGGTAGCAACTCGCCGGGAAACCAGGGAAGTTCGGAAATCCAGATTGTCTCTGAGGAATAGTTAGGAGCGGCTTGATTTTATTAGCTTTGAATTCTCATATCAAGTATTTGACCTAGCATTCCCGTAAATCGGAGGAAAGGAACTCTCCTAGGAGTTTATCCTCAGGTCGTACTTTCATCTGATATCGCGATGTTAGATGCTCGATCATTGGGAGGTAGGTGGAAAATATTCACATCCCCCTTCTATAGCCTCGTCATTTACCCCCTCGGGGCTTTACTGTCGTGGTCGTATTTTATCCGTATATACGAGACGACAAGCAGAAAGGAATTCGCGAATCGAGTGTTTATTCGGGCATCCTCAAGCTTCACCAACTTCCTCAACTGCAAGGCAGTTCCCGACAAGAGAGATAATGGGTTCGAATCTGACAACGTATTTATAACTCCCCTCTTCCCTCCCCCAGAGGACCTCTGCCAGACCCCGGAATACCATCGACGCACATCGCCTCGAGTAAATTCTCGGAAATTGCTGTGACCGAGCGTCATGCTTCTTAGGCCTTTTACCACTTTCGCAACGGTCGACACGATGCAATATACTGTAGAGGTAACGGTTCATGGCTGTCTTTTCGCCTTTTTACCACCGCTCTGTCGGGTGCTTTCCCACAAGTGCCAATGACTCATGTCTACACGTTCTGAGGATGAAAATTCATTCGCAGAAACAAGAGTACTACTAGCTACTCGAGCAATAAAGCGCCTCGATAAAAAGCCATCGGTTGGATTGATCGGACGTGTCAGTAGCAGCGATGAGGCTCCCGTGAATCTCTTCAACTAACGATACCCGCACCGTTCTATTCCGCTCCAACGAAAAGAGAATATATCAACAGCAAAAAACATATCTGCTCTCGTACCCCAACACCAAATCTTTTGTGAACAGGCATCTTCAAGCGGATAACGGATTACACAAAAGCTGCCGCTGCATTCCCAGCCTCCAAACCAACCTAAGGATTTATTCCGACATCGATGCAGATCCACCAGGTCCAATTATCAAAGCAACTCGGGATGCCAAACACCAGGAGATGCTTGACGCAGCAAAGGAGATCCATCCCCACGTCAACCAGAGCTTGCTCGCCTTCCCCGATCCGGAGCAGCATCCCAAAGCCAACCAGGCGAACGGGGCCAGGCCATGCCATGCCATGCCATGCCATGCTAGCGGTATGCGTAGCTATTCCCATTTCCGCCGGGGGCGCAGCTACCGCTCCTTGGGAAACCAACAAGAGGCGTGCCTATTCCTTCCTTTCCACTCGCGAACTACAGACTCTGGAAGGCACATGCATGGAGCGACGCGAGATGAAATACGAGCTACCGGCTCCGTGGGTTTATTCCGTTCCAGGAAGCAAGGACATGCGTGTTCTGTTGTAAAATAGGGGGGATGAAGTTAAACCAGAACACTGGAAGAGCGTGCACATGCGCCTGGAGCCAGTCAGTCGTATATATATATCACGTCGCTTCCTGCCCGAAACGAGATCTACCGACTAGCCCACCGTACTTTCCTAGGCCTGACTCCTGGCCGCGCGCCGACAAGTTCGCACGGGTTGCGGCAGGGTGGAGGGGACTCGACAGCGGGCTCAGCGACGATCGATGGGTTTGTTCGCGAGCAATGCCGTGCATACATACATGCATCTATCCCATCCATCCCATCCACCTCGTGTGTGGAACAACGGCAATTCCCAAGCGGTGACTTCACACACCTGCGACGACCTCGATGGAAGAGCCAGCCAGGCCTCCAGGGTTCACCTCTAGCCGAAAGAGAAAAACGACAGCAGCAACATCAGGAGAGATGAAGGGAGGGAAAGAGAAGGAAAAATAAAATAAAATCAAAAAATAGGGGGGGGACAAGCCCCCTGTGGTGGTTGAAGGAGCCAAGGTGAATTCAAGCGAAAGGAAGGAGACGAGAGGGCTAAGCGAGAATTGAAAATGGGTGGGCCTCGCCTCGCCATCTTCATGTGAAAAGAATGTCCGAGGTTAGAACTCAAGGAAACCTTTGATGACGGACTAACACCATCAAAGGTAGCCTTCCATGAGCATCTCACTAAATACATCCTCACAACTACAGAAGGTAGGGATTTTAGTATTTTTTTTTTTTTTTTTTTTTTTTTTTTTCCTTCAAATGTCAACAGCTAGATATCTAGCTCTCTCGAAGCAGCATAATCTGCATCTGCCACCCCCTCGCCGATGATGAAAATCTCTTGCTGCCCTACATCCCAAGCTAAAACTTGCCTTGCAAAGCTCATCTCACTCATGCCAGCCAAGTTTTGTTTCTCTCTGAATCTTTCTTGATCATACTCCTCTCCATGTCGCCCACCCATCAATGCTGCTTCTGCCTCATAATATCTACTCTCAACGAATGCTGATGCTGCCGATGCTGCGCTCCATCAAATCCCCAAATTCTTCTCATCGCAAAGGCAACCACCGCACACATCTCTCTCCATAATCTAACAAGCTCATGCAGCGCAAAAGACCACATGCAATGCAGCACAAGCAAAAAAGAAGACCTAGCAATCATGTTCCGTGCTAGGAGGGAACGCCACGGCGGGAAACCAAGCCGAAAGCAATGGGGGAAAATCCGGAAATAAGGAGGATGGGAGGACAAGGGGAACAAGGAATCAAAGTCGACGAGGGAATACCGCGTCGCAAGGGGACATGTCGAGGGAAAGAGGTCGATACTGGGGATGGATGAACGTACAGTCTGCGGCGATCAAGAACTGTGGGTGGGATCTCCCAAGGTCGAGTTGAGGTTGCCATCTTCATTGACCGGACATGAATCGTAGGAAATATTTGGTGTCGCGAATTTGTATTCGGTCATCATGAATGTTCTCATGTGCGATCGTTTTCGTATGTGTATTTGGTTGGTGAAGATGAGGCTATGCGTGCCATTAAAGGAGTGTGGTCCAAGGATTCCCGATCCCGGAAGGAATATCTCCATCATCACCCCAACCGGCAATGACAAGATCGAAATAGAAGTGTGTTTGACTCAAAAAGATGCCGATGCAATATGCATCCGACGAAGCCCGAGCAAATAGAAAATGGTCATCGGCGATCCGTCTGTCAAAGACGAAGCGATGACCGGCTGACCAATGCTTCGAGGGCGGATGGAGGGTCGCGTACAGGTCAGGGAAAACCTGCCGTATCAGTAGATGGTGTGCGGAACCCGACGCCGAAGAACATGACAAACCCCATGTTCCAAATGCAAGTGATTAATATGAGACCATACGTCGTGCATGGCCGTAATTCAGACAAGGTGAACTGGTCATCCGGGGGGAGGCGTTCATCCCCATCATCACCCAATCACCCCCACCGGTCGTGCGGGATCGATTAGGCGCGGTTGGGCTGTCATCGATTTGTCCATGGGAACCAAAGGCAAAGGTTTGTGCACGAGCGAATTTCGATCTATTCTGACGAAGTCTGCCCATCTCTCGCTCGCAGGTAAAGGCATGCTCCTTGGCATCCATCTCCACGTAGTTTTGAGGGAAGCATCGTTCACGGTGAAGAGAGAAGAAGTTGCTGTATCCGCCATCCAGGATGTACACCTCTGGGTAGGTGAGTTTGGGGTAATGCTCGGCATTGGCGGTGCGGTCTTGCTTCCGGACGTGACGGGCCATGATGGGGGCACGGTGAGCAGAGTACTCGCAGTGGAAGACGAGGAGGGTGTTGCCCGGCAAGGCGGCCTCGAAGAGTTGACCGGTCAATAGCTCCTTGTCGTTGTAATTGACCGCACCGTCGATGTGTCCCCCCTCGAACTCATACTCGAATCGACAATCGATGACCATGCGTTGATCGTACTCGGCATCGAACGTGCCATCGAGAATCTCCAGCAGGGTGTCCTTGGTGATCCGTGGGATGCTATCTGGTTGACCTTCCTGGAAGAAGTGGGGAAGTCGTGGGAGGTGAAGTTCGTCCACATCCATGACCGTGTGAAGGGTGCTTGGACCAGGGTCATCGGCCTTCGCCTTCATGATCTCCCCTGGACTCTCGAACATGCTCAACGATCTACGAAATTGCTTCCTGGGTCGGAGGAGTGGGTTGGAAGGCCGTCTGGTGTGGTTGCCAATGGGCGATCCATTCCGACACGGGTTCCCATTCATGCTTCCAAAGGGCCGGGCTCGGATGGGAGGACCCAGGATAGATACCGAGGGGCTGTTGGCGGACTGCGGTCGACGATCCTGAGGGGGTGATTCTCCAAAGCACTCATCCAGGGACATGGACGTCGACGTCGACAACTTGCTGCTTCCGGCGCCGAAGCGGAAGGGGGGCAATTGCTCAGGACGGGTTGGAAGCGAACTAGTGGAGAACCCTTTTGCTCGGGTGAGGGACGGTCGGCGTAATATAGATTTCCGTCGCCTGCACGAGATTAGTCTCTGGAAGTTTGGATTGGAATGTGTCATCGCTCACTCCATGGCAGGTCTCGGAGCCTCCACACAAGCCGGCTTGGGCGGTGAGGATGGCATCACGTCCGCATCTGGGGACCTCCCTGGGGTGGGTGACGGGACGTCGATCTGGGCAAAGAAGGGCTGCTTGTGAGGCAGAGGCGAGATATCCATTCGCTCGTCCAAAGGACCGGGAGACGAAGACGGGATCGGAGGCGTGGTCACACAATCTGTCTACCATTAACGCCCGCACCACCATCGTACGAGTTTGCCAACATTACCCCGGCCATCAATGGTTCCAAAGAGGTTCGACGTGAAGAGCGACCGGCGTGGGGTGGGTAACTGAGGGCTGCAAGGTGTGAGTGAGGTTCAGAATCGCAGGGGGGATGGATCAGATGGATCCCGCCACCGCCACGACGTACCTCATATCAATATGGAAATTCTGCGAGAGATCTGCGGCCAGGCTAGCTGTCGGAGACGATCCACGCACTTGCTTCAAGGCGAAGTAATCCGGCTGGGATCTCTTCATGCTGATCTCTCGAAAATTAAAAGAATTTGGCCCGAATACGCCAGGTCCAGACATGTGTGCGTGAGGGTGCGAAGTATACATCTCGTTCCGTCCCAAGCCATACATCAAGGAAGGAGGCTGCATGGCGGCCAGTGGTGAAGAGGCCTCCATGATGGGGGTTGGGGGGATCCAGTCGAGGGGTCAGGCCAAGGTCGACAGCACCGCCAATTCCAAAAAGAGGAGCAAACGAGTCTCCGGTCTCGATCTTCTCTGCGAGGCGAGGCGAGGGTTGGCTGGTCGATTGGGGTGGGGAAGGGGGGGGGGGGGGGAGGGTTATTAGAATGTCGTGGACATGGGGGATCTTTGGGATGTTCGTGGGTGCTTGAGATGTTCGTAGGGTCTTGGGGAGAGGTTCGTAGGGTCTTGGAGAGGTTTCGTGCGGGTGATATGCGGGCGGCTTGATCTCAATGGAGCTCTGGCTGCTGATGCCGTCGAGGTATTCGCGAGGATTGGTGTCGAGAGTCGTCGAGGGATTCCTGTGGGTTGGTGTCGAGAGGGCCCAGTCGTCGAGGGATTCCTGCCGGTTAGTCGAGAGACGGGATAGTCGAGGTGGGCATCCGCACAATATACCGACGAAAGGCTGGGAGGAGGCCGATCGAAGGGTATAATTGGCACCGGCGTGAAGGAGGTTGAGTGGGATATCGCTCAAGAGAGGGAGAGGGAGGGGAGAAGGAGAGGGAGAGGGGGGGGGGTGGAGGTGGAGGATAAGAGAGAGAAGCAAGAGAGCGAAGGAAGGTGGTGATGGCCGTGGCCGTGGGTTGAAGTAAGTAGTCTAGATTGAGACCCTTGTGAGCGAGTGAGGACGGAGGACCGAGGGGGGGGAGGAGGAGGTGGTGGGAGGGATGTGGTTGGACGGGTGGACGAGAGATGCAAGGAGTTGGAGCGAGCCAGTGAGAAGTGAGCACCGTGTGTGTGAAAGACGGGTCAGTTCAGAGAGAGAGAGACCTTCAAGTGGGTTCAAGTTGGTTCAAGTTGGTTCAAGTTGGTTCAACTTGGTTCAACTTGGTTCAACTTGTGGTGACCTGGCTTGCCGGTCGAGGTCGTGGAGACTGAGGCCATGAAGAGCTGGCTGCTGGAGATGGAAGTGGGAGGGTCACGTGAACGGTTGCTAGGAGGGCGGTTGCTCTGGCGGTCGCTGGGGCGGCTGCTCTGGTTGCCCTGGTGGTTGCCCTGGTGGTTGCTCTGGCCGCCGTCGGTGGTTGCTGGTTGCTCTGCCGGTCTGCCCAGTGTCCACGGCCCCACTGCCAAGGGAGTGGAGCCGCCATGGCTCGGTTGCCAGGGCAATCTGGCGCCCTCAGCAGGGGTCGAGTCCCTCGGCTCAGGCTCTCAGAAGTCGACTTGTGTGTTGCCTTGTACAGCTTCCGTACAATACGGAGTCCGTACTGTATGAGTCCTCATTGCTCGTAGCTCGCTACTCGTCATCGCTACTCGTGAGTCGTGACTTCGTACTCCGTACTGTGAGTACTCCCAGTCTCCCATAGCAGAGCCTCGCTTGCAAGTACTGTAGTGCCGTTGCAGACTTGCAGACTGCAGGTCCGGGGTCCTGGTCTCCTTGCCTTTTCCTGAATCCTGGCCTTCCTTGCCTTTCCTTGCCCTATCATCGCCCTTGGTCCCTTTCCTCTCCCTTGTCAGCGTGTCGCCTTGAAATTTGAATGCTTGTTCTTTTCGTCGTCTTCTGCCTCTTCTCAGCTTCTCAGCTTCTCAGACTCTCACTTCTCAACTCTCACAGCCTGTTTGCTCGTCGCTGCGCCGTCTTCCTGGGAAAATCCGCTGCAGAGCCTGGTCCACTGTCCGCGGCCCGTGGTTGCTTGCAGCTGTCATCTCTTCATCTTTTCATCTTGATACAGTATCTTGACACCATGATTCGTCTGTTTTCGCTTTCTGCGGGATGTGTGAAACGAAAATTGGTCACTAGACTTGGTCTAGCCACCAAACACCGATTGCTACCAGCTTGGAATCTCTTACAAGATTGGGAGCGGTGGCCCGATCTCTCAGCCTGAGCGTGTCCGAGTCGCCAACCTCAAGGTTGCGTTCAAGGTCGCCGTCCATGATGCACGCTGTGAGTGACACGGCCCGTCCATACTTCGTCCTTCGTACGGAGTACTTCGAAGTCGAGGCCATCAAAGCCGCCCGATCGGAGGTTGATGAAGCGGTCTGTCTCCTCCCTACACAATTCTTTTCTGCCTCCTTTTCTCTTCTTCTCGTCTTCTCTTCCTCCTCCGGCCCCGGCCCCGTCCCCGTCTCCATGGTTGTCCGGTCAGGATGAAGCCTCGTTGATCCAGCAATATCCAGCGTCAGCTCCAGTCCGTTGCGGGGGCTCGCTTGTGCGTGGGCCAGCACGTTGTCGATGCCGATGCCCCTGGGTCCAGCCGAGAGGAGAAATGAATTTCACAAGTCAAGATGGAAGCGACAGCAAACTGCCCATGGCGTGCATCTCGTGGCGATGATGACGGGTGGTGTGTGATGATGTAGCGATTCATGAACAAAGGGAGGAAGATGCCAAGAGGGAGCGCTCGTCAGGTTCTGGTCACAATAGAATGGCCCCTCATTCACCTACCCCGCACAACAAACCTCAAGCAACGAGCAGCGTGAATCTCCTTGGTATTCCATCTCCTTCGAGAAGCAAGACCCAAGCTAGCTTCCACCTCGAAACCTTCCACAAAGTCAAAATTCGTTTCCACTGAGCTTCATCTTCATAGCACAAAGGAGACATCCACCCTTGCCGTAAGATGCTCGATCTCACCTTTTCCTCCGATGCTCAGACCTTTCGGGGCTTTTGTTGATATTGACCAGGCTGGACGGACTATCGACCGTGATGAACCCCACGATTCCCCGGCCTGTCGATACTCAACGACAACTCTCAACGTCGTGACGAGGGACGACCGCAAGATCCCCGAGTCGACTTCTTCATTCCATGGTTTTCATCGCATCGCATACCCTTTGTGTTCTCCCATCAGGATTCCCGTGCATCATCGAGCGCATTCATCCCACCACGAGTGACGCGACGTCAATATTGACAATCGCGTCTCCCATCTGCCGAGCTTCAGTCCTCAAACGAGTCAAACCGGATTACATCACAACCAGCTCACAACGGAGGTAGGGGTACAGAACCAGTGCATGCTCACCCCTGTTTGGGCTTGGCGGTTCCCGTTTAGGCAAGGCGTCCTCGCGCTGTCTAAAACGGTCAACTGTCAACTAACGGTAGCCTCAGGCTCGCAAGTACGGAGGCTCGCAAGTACGGAGGCTCGGATTGAAACCGCACAATTACTCTGTACGTAGTACGTACCGCAAAGCAAGAGGCTAAGCCTCTAAGGTAAATCACAAAGTTTAAACAATTGCGGACTATGTTATATTATCTCCAGCCCGAACGGCTTCCTTAAAATAAGTACATGTCTATTCTACTGCTCCTACTCAAATTGACTCAGAGTACCTACGTAGTAGCTACGACGTACTCCGTACAATAGGTCGTGTCACGTGGTGAAGACGACGCTGGGATTGGTTGCCTGAGCAGACGGCAAGTGACTCTACTGTGTGTGTTTAACCGGCATGGGGGGTAGGAATAGCGAAAGGCGAGTTCGGTTACTCGTAAAGACAACTGCTTTGGTCCAAGGGCTATCCTCTTCCGAGGAACTTATCGAGATGCAACCAATGGCAAGGCTGTGAAGGATCGATTTCCCACGAGCGTGACGCCGTGACGCCTTGAGTCAAGGCCCGTGGCTGCTGACGGCTAATATGCGCCGTCGACTAAGGGCGGGGGTGTCGTGCAGGCCGTCAGTTGCCGAGGGATGCACGCCGCAGAGACGCCAGAGCACCAATTGGAATGGCCCGACGCGACGACGCGGAGGATGTGGTTGGCGTGAGCAATCTGCGCAGCCGCTGTGAAATTGTGAATAGCCTCAACTTGTGGGAAATGCGACGCGAGGTTCGACATGAGAGGAGGACGGAGCCTCCAAGCGGATGCGAATTTCGGGGTCCGGGCAACAGCCGCCGGACGGGAACAGATATCGGGAGAGCCGTGGCACAGCTGTGAAGTGTTTGCCATCTCGACCCGAATCGGATTGCCTTGTCAACAGTCCACCACTCACAACGTTGCAAATTCGTCATTCAAATTCGTCGTTGCAAATTCTCTAGCCCGCGGCCACCCAATCCATTCGCTCCTCGTCCAATGAGAGACCTGGATCCGATCTTCAATCAATACGGTACAGCACAGTACGGCAGCGTACAGGACTAGCGCCTCAAGAACCGCTCAGCCTTATGTTGGTCCTCCGTCCCGTCTTGAGCTGCAATGGCCATTCCACATCTGACCTCAACTTTCGACTTGAAGGTCGAAGTTTCGAGGCTCCGCAGTCCTAACCCATCGTGGTTCTCGAACCACAAGCTGGTCCACAAGTGACATTCACACGCCGCAGACCGCCGTCGGCCAAACCACCTGCGACGCTGGAAAACGCGATGAGCTTGAAACGACGACCCACAGCCGAGCTTCGGAAAGGGGTTGATAAATGCAGGGAAGTCCAGCATACGTTGTATGCTTCGGCGTCGAGAACTCGTCGACGTTCATTTATCTCCACGCGCGACAGGGAGCCGGCAAACAGACCAAACCCCACTCGGACATGGCAAATGAACCCTGCCAGATAGCGTCCTGTATGTGGTTGTGCAAACCGGATCCGGTCGTCACTGGAGCGTCTGAGGCTTCGAGCTCTTCACAATCACAACCGAGTCCCATCGCCATTCCGGGTATTTCACGGTCCTTTGATCCTTCGGCGGCAGAGAGATTGGATGTGAAGTCCGTACGTACGGTCTCCATCCAATACAAATGCCAAGTGACCTTGACCTCCGTGTCACTCACCGACTCACCGTCTGTTGTCGATCTGAAGCGAGTTCAAGCAACTCGAAAATCGGTTGCCATGGCCTGATGTGCACGATCAAGGCACTCCCCTCCCCTCCTATCTTCGCTCTCTCCCCGAAACACCTGTCATGGCCGTCAAGGACCGGCTCCACCACGAAGTCAGTCTGCCCCTTAATTAGCCTCGACGAGTCGGCGTCAACCTTCCATCCAATGCTTCGATTCACCGACCGAACTCGATCCCGCAGGACAAAGTGACATCACCGTCCCCGTCAGGTGTTCGTCTTGTTCCTTCACGACCTGATCTGGGAACTCGAGCATTATCGCGCGGTCGTCATGCGAACCCACAATGCACGTCCGGAGAGTGGCCGGCTTCGGGGGGGGGTTGTTTATTCATGGGAAATCTCAGACGACATCGCTTCGAAGAACGCGGTTGCTCGCTACCCACCCCTCGGCTTAGGTCGCGCGGTCACGTTCCTGCCCCCTCTCGCGCCCAGTGACCAAATTCTAATGTACTGACGATTCGGCTCCGCTAGGCGAAAGTTGTCAGCGCTCCGCGACTGTATCCAAGGAGACCAAGTCGGCTCCTACAGTAAGTGCGGAGGTACTGTACGAAGTAGGGAACCCAAGCAGGATCCCCTCCAAAATACATTCATGGTTCCAATCGCAAGGCAGATTCTGAGTCTTTGCCGTCCGCCTCAGTTAAGAGTCCGTCCTCGACAGATCCCTATCGACTACCCTGGCCTCTCTATAAATACAGATTCAATTCGAGGTATACTCACTAATAGGATAGATCATGCCTTAAGAAGCGCGTGGACTTGATATAACTACAGATGTAGGTAGCGAGAATAGACCATCGCTCTTGGCCTAGCTTCCGAATAGAGGCGAGCGTTGCCTTGACAATGATAAAAAGCACATGATCATAGATCACATGAGTTGGCGAGAGTTCGCGTCACATGTCAGGAGTTGACTGATTTGTAATGGATTAGCTAATACGCAAAAGAGGTATTTAACCACTTTAGGTAGCCTCAACTCAACCATCAAATGATCATCCACTTAAATGACCCTCAACTTAACATCCCCATTCTCTCGACAAACCTAGCATCACACTTGTAGGTAGATTACGATTCGCGTCCGGATCTCTGATCCCAGAAGAATCTCATCCTTTTCCATATTATACAAGTGCGTCTTCCAAACCTCCTACAAAATGTCCTCAAGGCGGGAATCAGAGCTTGCACGTCTTAAGCAATTGCGTCGAGAATCTGATGAGCGAGTAGAGCACGAAAACAAGAAGACGAAACCCACCACGTTCGAAGAATACTTACGTGGCTGCCACACATTCCTCTCGAAACCACTTCGTATCCAGAGAAATAAGTGCCTCAGCACACAAGGCTCCATCACCAGCCCCAAGACAGGCCCTGCCCGACCCTGTTAAAACCTGGGACGGACTTTTCGGTACTGCAGCAGCTTTTCGAAAGAATTTACGAATAGAGGCAGAACTTTTCAGCTTCACTCAATATCTCACAGAGCTTGGGCAAGACCTTTGCGACCGGCCACTGGCAAGCAAGAATACTTCTGCCGCGACGGAGAGTCAAACTATTTAAGGGGGGAAGAGATTCTCCAGGCATCCCAATTTGAATGAGGCAGCGGGCCTCATCGTGGGTTCCGGCGCCTATTTGATTCATATCGGCAGCAGACCCATCAAGCGGTGATGGTCCCGTTGATGGATTGAAACCTTTCCCCGGCGTTTGGAAGCCTTGGTTGCTCCGCTAGGAGCAAATAGCCGTGAGAAGGGGACGTGTCACTGCCAAGAGTAAACAAACAGATCTCCGTCGCTAACGCGCGGTCACGGGACTCGGATGTTATCCTTCGGAAATCTTCCTCCCCAGGGTTTGCGTTCTCAACTTCTCAACTTCTCAATTTCTCAATTTCTCATCCATACGGAGTATCTTGGGCCGAGTCTCCCTTGAGTCAGGACCACTCCTTTTCTGCCGCTTTCTTCGTGAAGACGACGACGCTCTTTTCCAGCAACCGTTGCCATGGTCATCATGGTACCTCCGTACTTGCATATGCCCCAGCTCCACGATTTCTCACAGCCTGGCAGAGAACGGATGCCCTCTGCAAGGCACGGTGGATGCGATCCACAAAGATGTCCAGATCGCACCGTCACGACCGCCCCACGGTTTCACAACCCTGGATGTATGATTTAGCCGAATTTCCGTCGGCCAAAGGTACAAGCTTCACAGGAACCTCAAACGCCACAGAGGCCTGACTCCTGAGTAGACCGAGTTCGACCAGAGGGAACGATAAGCACGCATTGACGTCGTGTAGGCATGAGGTGGAAACGCACCGCTTGGATCGTGGAGGATTCAAGGCCCCGCTCTCAAGGCGGGGTGCCACTCGAGTTCTAGCATTTAAATGGACGGAAAGCTTCTCTGCATGAGGCATTCGTTCATTCCTCCTTACGAAACAATGTTCCAACTTGCAACCTGCTCACAAGATCAGACCACACGGTGATTCCGCTCCGAGGCGATGCTGTTGGTCTAACGTCAGCTGTCCTCCCGTCCTTCATGCGTTGATCAGATTGTGTTCAGATTCTCTGCGCCCACGGCTGGGAAGTTGTCCTTACGGACTGCTCCTGCCATCCATGGTCCATCGGTCAGGTGTCACTGTTTGAGCTTCGTCCTTACGCCGAGGCCAGGCTTCTGGTAACATGACCGTTCGCATCGCTCGGTTGGGGGTGGTTGCTGGGTGAGTTGGATCGTGGAGGTTTCATGGTGGGTGATATCCACCAGCTGGCCTAATCTAGGTGGGGCATTTTTGTGTAATACGGAGTACAGTAATGGGCGTGCCTATCTCCAATTATCTACACTCACTCGCTCGAGTTATCAAAGCCCTAAGCGAGCCAAAACCTGTAGCGCTCCCAGCCCAATAAGGAACCCCTTCTGCGTTTCTCTATAAGTCTTTGACTCTTCTATAGCCTCCCAATTCTTTCCCATCAAATATGCCCGTGTTGTAGTCCACTGCATCATCGCACTCGCAAGCATTAGAACAATATATAGCTGGTCGCTTTCTCCTGACCCTACACCTACAAGCTCACCTGCGTTTCGAAGGCCATCTTTTCCGCACTGTCAAATGTCGAAACTTTTCCACCACCTGTTCGTTCCTTGCGAGAGATGTTCTAATGTTCCTGGGGCGTTGACGTGGTGTGCTGAGGGTATGGCAAATAACCTTGAGTTTGGCTGCTTGCTCGCCCTTGGTGGAAGGAAGATGCATGGATGGCTTTAGCGGGTTGATGGGACGTGGGGATTTTGGCGTGGTGGTACACACGCGACAAGACAGAGGGAATCCAGTGTAAGATATCCGAGTGGCGCTGGGGGGGCCTGGTGCGGAAGGGCTTCTGTACGGGGCGTCTTCGAGATGTCAAGTTGCCTGTGAAGAGCTTCGGCCCATACCATGAGCAGCTCTTACGTTCTTCTCACATGGATTACCGAGGGGTGGCTACGAGAAAGTACGAGGGGGCTTTGTCGTCCAGTACTATGTCCTTTATCTTGGGTGTTGAGCCGCGGACACCTTTGCCTCTTCACGAAATGCGGATCCTCAGTGCCTCCTTTCTTTGTGGCGTCCGTAGAATCTGTTGCCCTGAAATAGGTTGTTGGATTTGTCTGCTTTGACTCGTCGTTCTTGTTGATAATAACGTTGTGGTGGTGGTGCGTTGGAGGAGTGGATGAGTGCCGGGAGGTTTGGAAGGGGTGAGGGAATGGGAATGGGAATGGAAATGGGAATGGGAATAGGAATAGGAATAGGAATAGAAGTCCGGAGGGGGCGGGGGGGGGTTTCTTGCCGTGGCTGGATGAGCAGTAAAGCAAGTCAGGACTCTACTCTCGATGGTATATATACAAGCGTAAAGGTTAAGTTCGGGAGGTGTGATTTCCCTCGGCCTTTACCTTATAATACTAAGCCCTCTTTACTCAAAAGTCAGGACTTGGATTGTTTATAAGGTGGGCTAGGGCGGAAAGAATCCGTCTATTCAGTTGGATTCTTTTATCTGCTCTCTTAGCCTATCTGCCTAAAATATATACAGGCGAATGATGAGGGGTTCCTAGTACTAATACTCAACAAGTCTTCGGATTGAAATAACCAGGAAATAAATACTATAGCCTTATCTATTATTTCTTCAGGAAGGGAAGGTAAATGGCCTATTTAAAGAAGTATTCGTAGAATGATTTTATGGTAGTTAGGGATTAGAGTGAGGAATCGGGTAGATTTGATCAATTTTGCTTCATGCTCTGAAGGGCACGGGGGTTTACAACAACCGCTTGACGATTTATTTCACTCAACTTGAAGAGTGCGTCAGTGCCTAATGATATGTACAGTACAGTACTTCCACCTCGCTCAGCAATAAGAACCCTCCAGCACACACAAGATCTCTCCGTCGCCTGCTAGAAGACATGATTATAATATAAAACGCTACCCCCAGGCATAAATGCGAAAGAACATGAGAAAATTCCTGCTGTCAGAAAAGGAGGAGAGAACTGGAGTATTTATACTCGAGCATTTCGGGGAGCTGTGAATGTTAGTGTTATTTGTTCTTGTATATATTCACTGTAAGGTTGTAAGAAACCTATAACCTTATGATTCCCACTACTAAATGGTACCCTAGATTCATGATAACCTATGCTTCCTTGTCTACAGGGGCAATAGTAATAGTCAAACTCCCTTATTACTCTTATATACCAATTTCCCTCTTTCATTCACTTTCCTCTCTTCCTTCTTGATCCACAAAGCAGAAGCACCAGCATCCGATGAACAACTTCTCGAAGCCCACGTAGCCACACGCAGCTCTCAAAACCCGAACACGCATTTGCAAATCATCGAAAGCTATGTTTTCCCCTCCCGGAAACGCAGCCCAAAACAATAACACCACTAGGCGATGAAGAAGATAACGACTTTATCGCTTGAATCCGCCGGATCATGGGCCGTGACCCAACAGCGATGAACATCGAGTCCAATCCGCGAGCGCAATCACTGTGCAAAAATCCAGGATAGCCTCGGTCTCACCCCTATCCCGAGCCAGAATCGCGCAAGACATAATAGTTATCTTACCGACGATCGTTTTATTATTCGAACGCATGAGGAGAAAAGCCGCGAGCCAACGAAGCCCGAAGTGCCACTAATATAATCCGTGTGGGAGCAGCTGGTTCTATAATTGGGAACTTAAGAGGAGGAAGGATGTCGAAGAACACGACATAAGAGATGATGGGGGCTTGGCTGACTTTAGTGGATGTGGAGGGTGGTGGGAAGAGCTTATACTGAAGTACTCATATTCCAAGAAAGAATATTATGGCTCTTGGCCCTTGAGCAAGTTGGGGTATCGTTTAATCTTGAAATACCAATAACGAATGAGCGAATAAAAACGTGGTAACTAAGCTGTTGTCGAGAAAATCTTTCCTGTCACTCTCCCAGCGGTGAATGATAAATCATCGTCTATACTGCCGTCTTGAGCAAGAAGCGGACAACGAATGTATCATTCATTCTTGAAGTGGAGTGTCGTGCATTGCACCACCGACTCCCATACGTCCACCCACCGAGTCGCATCGACCAGGTCGAGCACCAGCAAACGGCACAAGGGAAGCTCAAAGCGCTCGCCGCATGCCAGGTATCGGAAGGTCGTTGTTCAGAATGGAGGAATAAAGGAGCTTCTTGTATATATGCATGCTTCCATGTTCTCTACCGAGAAGGGTAGGGGGTTTGGTTGGTACGCAAATTGAGTCCTTCATCGTCCACACTACCAAAATCCAGTTCGTTCCTCACACATGCCTACACTCTCCTCTACGAAATGGCATACTTTTCTTGTGATGTTTTTATGTACCTTATTTCTTATACCCTAAATACCCCTTACTAGTGTGGGAACAACAGGGGGTAAGCGTAGCAGGCCATTAAAACCCCTCTCGGGGGGCTACTACCGTGGATGGCTTTATTCGCTGCGCTCTAAAAGCTTTAAGAGTGCATACCCAAAGGCCCGTTTAGTAAGGCCAGTTTCGTAAGGTTGACTAATTAATTAATAATATTTTTATGCCGAGTAGAGAAGTGAGCTAAGTTGACCAACCTGAAAAACCCCCCTCCCGGGGGTGAAGTCGGGTAAGTCTCGCGTACTCGAGTCACAGTCAGGGGAATTGACAGAGCGGTGGCAGCTTTCTGTCGCTCGAATAGTGTCGCGATCATTATAACTAATCGGATTATATTATGGTACGACGGAACAAAACATTATGACCAATTGGATTACAACGGAATAACCACGACGCTTACTTTATATAGATATAAGCAGCTATTGGAAACAGAAGATTAGTCGGTGTTCGTCTACGTCAGTAATTCTTTCTCGTATTTACCTGTTGGACACTTGTATCGGTCCTGAGGGTCCTGAGAGAACCGCGAGAAGAAACTATAATAAACGACATCGAAAAGTTATAATACTACAGATAAAAATTAATAGTTAGTAGTTACTAAAAAGTACAGTTAAAGATTAGAAAATTTTTAAAAATATTAAGAGAGAGAGAGAAAGAGAGAGAAGAGGCATATATACACCCCTCTACTACCTTTGGCGAAGGAAAAACTAGAGTAAGAACATTTGCTCTGTGTACAGTACACCCAAGACTACTACGATACTCATAGCTCTGTATTAAGCTTTTAAATCTTCTTCCTTTATCAAAAGAACAATCTTATCAAATAACCAAAGACCGGAAAAGAGATAGCAACCCCCCCTGGCCTTTTTTAAGCTATCACTCGCGGTAGATAGCATCCACTAGAAGGATAGCTGAACAGTACATAGAATAAATACTCGTGATTTAAAATTAAAGCAAATTCTCGATCCTATGATTTTAGAAAGTCAAAACCTATGTTCATGAATTGCTTTGGTATCTTGTAATAATGAAACCCCCATTTCCCTTTAAAGTAAAACCCTCATCTAAACTCCCGAGAACGCACATCACTCATCGCTTCTCCAAGTACTTTTCAAATCCCAGATCTTCCAATTTTCTAGCCTTTCCGGTGACTTCCTCTTCGCTGTCCTTGGCGAACTTTTCTAGCTTTAGCCGTATTACCTCATCAGTCGTTCCTAGTATCCTTGCAGCCAAAAGAGCAGCGTTAATACTATTGTTGATTGCGACCGTCGCGACGGGTACACCACGCGGCATTTGAACGATACTCAAAAGGCTGTCCATACCATCTAACGTGCTTCCCTTAACAGGAACCCCGATGACGGGAAGTGATGTGGATGCAGCTATCATGCCTGGAAGATGGGCAGCTCCTCCTGCGGCGGCAATGATAACTTTGAACCCATTCTCGACTGCCGAAGAGGCAAATGCTGTCATGCGTGCAGGCATACGATGCGCGGAGGTGATTGTGACGTGGTATGGTATGGAGAGAGATTCGAGGAGAGCGAGACCGGGGTTTAATACTGGGAGATCAGAATCTGAACCCATTGTAACTGCGATCAGAGGATGTGGGGAGGTCTCCGGATGAGATTTGGACGAAGGGGCCTTGATTCCTTTACGTTCTGCGCGTATGTTACCGATCAATGTGATAAGAGGAGAAATGAGCGTTTCCGCTTCATGGAGTGTTGGTGCAACGACGGTAATATGTCCAATCTTTCGGCCGGGCTTGGACTCCTTGCCATACATATGCAGCGCAGCGGAAGGTATTGCAATTGATTGCCTAATGACCTCATCGTGAGATGTCTTCGATGCTCCGCCTAGAATATTGAGCATGATTGCTGACGGGACAACCGCTGGTATGGTGTTGTTGGGAAATGGTGGCATGATCCCAAGAATGGAAAGAATCTGAGATTTATACTGTGACATAGTCGGACAAGCCTCTATTGTATAGTGCCCAGAATTGTGTGGCCGTGGTGCGATTTCGTTGACAACTAACTTGCCATCGTCTAGAAGGAAGAGCTCAACCCCAAAAACACCTTTACCCCACAAACTACCCACAGCTTTCCGTGCCAGAGCTTGTGCTTGTTGTTGAATTTTTTTCGGGATGGTTCGTGGTGGGAGGTAGACAATCTTGCAGACACTGTCCTCATGTATCGTCTCCACTGTAGGATAGGAAATTGTGCTGCTTGAATCTGTCGTTTGAGCATCTTCGGTCTTGACCACCATAACCGCCAATTCCATCTTGAAGTGCGCCCACTTCTCAGCATACAATTCCCTTCCATTCAGAACCTCGAGGGCTTTTTTGATATCGGGAGGTGACATGACCGGGAAGTTGCCTCTTCCATCATAGGCATCTTTTCGCGCCTTCAGCATGAACGGGTACCCCAAATCCTTTCCAATTCTTTGCAATTCAGCGATGGTGTTTTCCGTGGCGGGCGTGGAATATGCAACCTGGATACCATGCTGGAGCAAGTGGTCCTTCTGGATGAATTTGTCCTGAATTGTTCTGATCGTCCTCCAGCTGGGCTGTACCTCCACCTTCTTGTAGTATTTACTGCCATCCTTCTTAGTGACTTCGATGCCCATTTCCGCAATAACCTCAAGAACATGAGTATCCACATGCTCAATCTCCACAGTTAAAACATCAACCTGCCTTGCGAGCTCGCGTATCTTCTCCGAGTCCACGAACGAGCCAGCGATATGCTCGGCTTTTGCATTGACTTGTTTAGCAGGAGAGTTTTCTGCATCGAGGATGACGACTTTGATACCCAATGGATTGGCAGCTTCGCATAGCATCTGGCCAAGTTGGCCGCCGCCCAGTAGTCCGATGGTTCGATTCATTCTCGAAAGGCAGGGAAGCTGTGTGTCTCTTCTGTAAAATGTTAGTGGGGTAGTTATCGAGGGTTTTGGCTGGCGAATTTGAGGCTACCTGGGCTCGAGATTAAGGTAGTAAGATAAATTAAGGATACAAGATGGATGCAATGGATAACAGCGAGAAAAATGACAAGGCAGAGGAAAGTATTGAACTCACACTTCTTGATGTGGGTGTGGGAGTTAACAAGAAGTTGAAGCGGGCGAGAAAAGCGCCTCGAGGCCATTCCCCATTCGACACTTCTGCCGGCAGGATCCTATGGCTCAAACCACTTTTCACCGCCTTTGACCGCCTCACCGCCCATGATCCGGCCCCGACAACAACATCGGACAACATCAGAGAAATGGCATTGAATACTTCGTATTGGTTCTTTTTTGTTATCCAAAAGCGAAACTTGTCTACCTAAGGGATGTTATATTCCATAATTGTTTCACGCCGCTAACGCCCATTTTGATAGTCCTCATGCCTCCCGGCTCCCCGACGCTTTTCAGCCTCGACTTTTAACATCATCGACACCACCTACGGTTACCATCTAAATCCGCCCGAACTCTTTTCATCTCACGATCTCGCGCTGATCCGACGGATTGACCACATGTATAGACCAGTTCCCAGTCCCAAAACGGCGACTCCTCCGAGCCTCAAGACATAGACCCCCCATGTTCCAAGCCGACTGAAGAGAGAACCAACTTTTCCACTCTTCGCTCCAATCTGGATCGAACTCGTATGCGCAGACATGGGCGTGGTGCCAGGCTTCAAGGCAGTCTCTAGCTGCATGGACTTGACCTTTTCCTCCATTTCCACATGTGGGACGACACTGTCAATCTCACTGGAGGAAAGCTTTCGAATCTCGAAACATTTTCCATGTCCCTCACCCCATTCGACCCATCCTCCGCCAACATGGCCAGCCTTTAAAGCATCGTTAATTATTTTCGACTTGGCTACATAGACTTTTGGATCATCTGCGAATTGGAACATGCAGTTGTGCCATGGCGTTGGGATGTGAAGCAGGTCACTCGATGCTCCCTCGGTTTCCGTACAATCCTCAAGCGAACGAACAGTCTTGACGAGGTGTTTGTCAAACAATCTCACGCCAAACTTTGGGCCACTGTTGGTGTGACTACAAAGCCCACGTTAGCACGAAGTACAAGTATCAGATCGAGGCTATACTTACGCATGGATGGAAAGCCGAACGTGGTCTGGGAAGAGCAATTCGACCAAGTTTGAATACGCCTGGTTTCGCTGTATCTTTGATCAGCACACAACTTCGTCGATGGTAGCTACAGCCGATGACTTACCATAATCATCTCAAAAGAGACCTTGATTGAGAGCTTCTTCCGTTGGCTGCGAGTCATTGGCTTCGTGTATGGATGGAGATCCAGATCTTCGAGCATGAACCTAGAGAAACCTCGATATAGCGCCAGTATGGATGGCTCTTGAGCATCGATCCTTCTCCGGAGGTTGGCCTTCTCTGACTGGCATCCCGACATCAAGACCTTTCGAGAGAGCTCAGCTTCTTCCGTAACTTTGGTATGGAGGAAGTGGTCAATCTCAGGTATGTTAAGGCTGGCCACTTCGGCAGCTGAAGATTTGAGATCGAATAAATCTACCAGAGACTTGAACCCTACACGGTCGGACCCTCCATTATTGGGATCTATAGCCTCGTTCATGGCGACGAGACTGGCAGTATATCTGTCAACCATATCATCGTCGACCCCGACTATCTCTCTGTCAGCGTCTAGGGTTGATGCTGCTGGAGGATATAAAACTCACTGCAGTCACTGAAGACATGTCCGTCACTGATGATCCAGACCTTGGCGCCAGGCTCATAAATAGCTTCAATTTCACGTACAAAGCTATGCAATCTCAACAAGGCCATCTCTTCACCTCGATCCGGGAGATTGCCCATAACTTTCTCTGGATTGCTAGACTTGCAAGGGAATGCAGGGAGGCAGAATTCTACTTTGGCATTCCTCGAAGTAAAGTGCCGAACTCGTCCCTCGAAGTAATCTCGTCCGCCTTGGTGCCACTGATCCTGGGTACCTGTATGGCGAAGATAGTTATCGAACAAGTCGACGATGGCTCGGGTGCGATCTGGTTTATCGATGATTTGAGAAAATTCCAAGGCTTTCTCAGCATGCAAGCGCATCTGTTTGAGAAGGAGCTTGACAAAAAAGTCCTGGAAAACATTTTCTGGTTCACATGCTGGGGTTTGTAGTATCATCCCAAAGATCGCATTCCCTCCTTCTCGTGGCGACTCATAAACTATGAGCTCGACAGGAGTCGAACCTGTCGACTCTGTATATGACACGCTTCGTGGTGTGGCAGAAATATCGCCAAGTTCTCTTGGAAGTTGAGGTTGAATAAGTTGCCATATCTCTCTCATTTGTTGTTGATGTGGCCCGGCAATTCGGTTTAGTTGACCGTCCAGGCTGCGTATGTACAAGGCTTGCGTCTTGTGGTAGACGGAGCCCCCTGAGTTATCGAATTCCATTGTTGTGGGATGTGCTGCAGCACTAAAGTTAAACTTGGTTGTTGGGTAAATTGAAAGTTGAGCAAGTTCTGCACGTTTTGAAAGTTGGTTGCAAAGTTGACCTTCTATCTATCTTAGAGATAGTTCAAATTCACCGCAACTCAGCCTGTCAGGTCATATGTACTTGCGCTCACTTTCTGACCACCGGCGGGCTGATCTCGCCTAGGCATGGATCCTTCTAAGAAGTTGAAGTCGGTCAGACGGCTACTCCTAGGCCCATGTATCCTGTGGGTATGCTGAAGGTAGGACGTTACAGGTTCTCGAATATTCGTATGCCTGTTTGAGCTCGGCATCCACGCGTGAAGTGCCACAAACTTGGCGGGTCTGCTTGGAGAGGGTAGCCGAACCGTGGGACGTCTACAGTCCTATTTCAGAGCGTTGTATTCGCACCCGTTGCAACACGAACTTGTATTTAGTATAGGATACTTCAAATTGTCTAATTTAGTCCAGTTCCACCACCCATCCATTCATGACAGTCTTCCGACCCACAAGCTTGACCTGTTCTTGTCATAGGCATGTAAAGGTGATAACTCAGTCTCTGCCAAGATTTGAACCCGCAGTAGTCTTGACTGTAAACCCATCCACCGGCGTTCTAAAAGCTTTTAGTCCTTGTACATGCCTAAAACGTGCTTGTCCAACCTGCTCTTTGGAGCGGCGTGGCTTCGCAGGGGTCTATCAACCCTGAGTGTCACTTCCCTTGCCACGCGGTGCCACAATTTAGGTTGTTCTACTCTTGGTAACACCTGCATGCTTATGCTTGAGGATCATCGCTTTACCATTCTCAGCTTCGCAAGCTAGCTGAGCCCTGTTCATTTATTTTGAGCAATCAGGAGAGCCTTGTCAGCTCGTCTTTGAGTACCAATTCTTCAGCACACAGCAAAACTAGCAAACCATAGTAGCGTTGAGAGGCTCAGCATTCCCGTAGGAGGAGGTCAGACCATCATCTTTGGGCTCTATACTTTTCACCACGCGTTGGAAAAAGTTTTGCCTTTGGTCATTTTCAACTTGGGATCTCAATACAGCATTTCCAACATGTTCCTACGGGTCTACTTTCAGATCCTGCTTGGGCTGATCATTCTTTCCGGACTCATCTACTACTTCTTTTGTTTACCACCAAAGCACCCTAAGAATATCCCAGCCGTACCTTTCTGGGTGTGTCTGATACCCTTCTTGAAGGATGTTGACCAGAGGGATACTTACCACAAGTATCTTGAAAAACCCCTAATAAAGCATGGAGCTGTGAAGATTTTCTTTGGTGCTCGATGGAATCTCCTCGTTCAGCGCTCGGAATATGTGGCTGAGATATTCAAAGATGAGGAGGTTCGTCGGCGAGGCCACCTTGTGTTCACCTTCTAAGATTTCTATAGGTCTATCAGAAAACCGGAAACCAGAAGAAAATCCCTCATGCAGTTGTGGCTGAATTTCTGGGTACGTTCAAAATCCTTTTATCCAATGCTTGCTGACATGTCAGGTGATAATATAATCTCTGCTCGGTCTTCGAACTGGAAGCTGTACACGGATATCATCAAGCCTGGGCTGCAAAGAAATTTCGAGACAGAGCCTCTTCTCTCGAATTCGTCTCTTCTTTGCAAGTTACTCAAGGACTCTCAACGTTCTGTTGGGAAGTCAGGAATTGCTGTCCAGGAGCTCCTTCAGCGATACACGATTGCTAATGTCTCGCAAGGCCTGCTTCAAACCGACTTCGAGGTATGAAGCTTACCTTCGACTTTGATAAGTACTGATATTACGCAGACACTCTCGAATTCGGAGGCAGTTCTGAACAAATTGCAGTCGGCAGTAAAACGCCAGATCTTCCAGCCAATCTTTATGAATTTTCCATTTCTTGACCATTTCCCCATCCCGAGTCGAGTCAAAGCTAGAGAGACTATTAAAAGGTTCTCGCAAGAGCTGGATGACAAGCTCACCAAAGCATACGAGGGCAAGTCACCTTCTTTAAGCTCAGACAAGCTTGGAAGTCGGTTGCTCGCTGCTCGCGATGAGGGTCTTATTAATGACAAGCAACTTCATGATAACTTGAACGTGACCTTCGTTGCTGGACAGGAGAACCCGCAGTTACTCCTCATCTCAATCATGTATCTCCTTGCAAAACATCCTGTAAGTCAGGCGCGTCTCTTGCGTATAGCCCAATTAACTCCCGACAGGAAATTCAAGCCAAAGTCAGAGCAGAAACGAGCAAAGTCGATCTCGATACCGCCACTCTACAAGACCTGGCCGATAATCCTTACCTAACATCAATGATCTATGAAGCTCTCCGTCTCTTCCCACCCATCTCTCAACTCATCAACCGCCGCACCTCCGTCCCCGTTCTCCTCGGTGGCACCATCCCAATTCCAGCAGGCATGTTCGTAGGCTACAACAGCTACTCCACCAACCGCTCCCCAACTGTCTGGGGCCCAACATCCAATGACTTCGTCCCCGAACGATGGGGCGCCACGAACGAAGAAATCACAAAACGGTTTCGCAAGGCGAAATCAAGAGCGGAGTTCATCTCGTTCCATGGCGGCAAGAGAGCTTGTTTGGGCGAGAAGTTCGCCATGTTGGAGATGAGGGTCAGTGTCTGTAGGCTGGTGAGGGAGTTTGCGTGGGAACTTGATCCTAGTTGGCCGGAGAGGATGACGCCTGTGAGTTTTCCTGCTTTCTTGATCGTGGGTCGGAGATTCGGACTGATTTTGGTAGGCTGGACCGCTATATCCGCGTGCGTTGAGATTGGTCTTTCACGATTTGGTGAAGTCGGAGGCGTCGTCATGAGAATGTGCTACTTGGGAGTTGGAGGACGGACAGGAGGCCAAAATAGAGTTAGATCTAAATCTCTCATCAATTCCCCGCTCCATGTCATCGTGGGGGGGCATTGAGCTCAAATGCCCTCATACTCTCGAAATTCTTGTCTTGATGGGGCTAGATCGGGAAAGCCTCATCATTTGAGACAACATCGTGAATGTCAAAAGCTTCATCTTTCATTTTCTTCGGTCATGGGTACGAAGGGGCGAACTTCTTCACCCCACGCTCAGATCGACATATCAAGCTCAAAACGTCTCAACACGCTCCGATCGGCATCGCCCTAAAATTGTCGCCTGACTCCGAGCAAGCCCTAATGATACCTTCTCTGAAGCACTAAGATCTTCTCATGATATCCTCGATGATGAAGTCTCATCCCGTGGTGTTTTCCAGCTTCTCTATCCAGTGCCGTCCACCCCCCTCGTCAAGCTCGCTTCCTCCCGCCAAGGAGGACGTGGCTGGATCACGCCCCTTGTTCATAAAATAAAGCGGCCCTCCTTTCGTCGGCTCTCATCCGGGCAATTATACACGCATGTAATAATATTCCCTTCCGTACTTAAACACCCATGCTCGGGACTGAGACACAGGCCGTATTATTGCAGATTGGGATCTGACAAAGGACAGGGGCGTCCATGGGACAGGTAGGGGGCTTGGTGGTACCGGGAGGAATTGACGACGTGCGTAACAAATGGTTTGATGGAGGAATTGAGGAATGCTTATTGAGAGACGAGCTGGTGGACTGACTGTGCCTCGAATAATGCTGACGGCCAATCGGGAGGGAACCGTGAGGCTGGGACACGAGTTGTGGATATGGGTGACATTGATGAGGTTGACGCTCGCTAAGTTAGATATCCATCATATCACGAACAAATTAAGGCCGTGAGGCTAGCATAACGCCTTCGCCCTACCAGAAGAGAAGTCCCGAGCCTCGTGCTCCGAAATCCGGAACTGTCTTCTGGTGGCGAGAAGTCGTCCCGTGGCGTAACTTATGGTTAACTCGCGCAAGCGTCAGGGGTCAATTAAACCCCCTCGTTTAAGAGGTGGCTTGAACAGGGGGGAGAACGGGCAGCAGGGTTCACAACGGGAGGTGAACGCCACAGACAAGAGACAACAGACGACAACCGCTGCAGAAGTGCTCCATCATGGCGTAGGTTGGCGTTGGACATGGCGTCCCTGCTGACGACCTGATGTTCGCGTGGCCCGTCTCGGCCTGAGAGGATGATCGAGAATCGCGGTTCGGAAGGGGATTTGAGGGTGGAAAGGGGGAGTGAGGTCACGGAGGTATCACGACTCTCACCTCACTCTCCAGGCTCCCTGTAGAACTCGAGTCTGACTGAGGGAGGGACGGAGGGAGAAAGATGGTGCAGGAGCGTCGTACATCGATTCCCGAGGCCTGCGGCTGGATGAAGATCTCCATTGCCAAATCTAGAATCCCAACAACTCGTCTGTTCATCATTACCAGAATTCGCTATATTGTGGCTGCCACACGTTGGACCACCCTCTCTGCCACCTACTGGAAGAGGCTGCCCAAGATGCGAGGCAGGTGCGCCTCAACGACAGTTACGTCAATCTCCGGTTTATACAGACGTTCACAGATTCATCTATATGGATCCCAGCACCCGCATCAGCCATACATACATACATACATACATACACCTGTCTGGTCTCATACGATAGTATCCAACCCTGTAGTCAGCATCCTTGCTTCCAAGATAAACTGAGGCATATACCCATGACCACTTACTTATTACTTGTAATATCTGCAAGGCGCCTCACCCGCATCTCCCGCGCGCCCAGCCTCCCATCAACCACGCATACCACAAGCACAGACGCCCGATATCAGAATGGTGCCATCCCGCTCCTTCGAGCTTCATTCGAGAGGGGAATTTTCCGAGCTTATGTGGAGGAGGCCACGGACCTGCTGGGCTCGTGTGGCGAGGTTTGGCAGCAGGTGGACCTGGGAGAGCAATGGAGTGGGAGAGTCTGCCACCCCGTGAGATCCATCTGGGCACGGAGTATGTGAGTGCGAGATGACGGCAGCGGGCTGGACGCAGAATCTGCAGCGAACAGCCCGTTCGTGGGACTGAGTCAGAAGAGAAAGGAGAAGGTGGGGATTTGTCAGGAATGGCAGCCGTTTACAGAGCACAGGAGCCGTGGGCGTGGACATGTCTTCGTTGATGACTGGCAGGTTAGGAGGGCAAGCTAGAAGAGCGGGTTTGGGAAGAGTTGACCACTGATCGAATTCCCGAACATGGCAGCGTGTAGACCGAGACTCGACATACGGACTTGGGATCATGCCTCTGATGCATGATCTGAAAGAGGGCATACAACGTAAGGTCCCTGCAGAACGAACGTTGTGTAAGTTGATCGACGGGGTGTGGTTGGCTGCCAGGGTAACATTCTTCAGCGCCTTAGAAACGGCGTCGCTGGACGCCTGATCAAATGCTGTGCGAGGCGAAGGCCGTTGTGGATGCGTTGGAGGCGTGAGGCAGCTGGCATCCATCGATGATAGAAGATGAGACAATAATAGAAAAAAAAGGAGGTAAGACGTGGAGGAATCAATGGCAGCAATTTGCTTCGTATTACATCTCATAGAAAGAGACGGTCTTAATTAAGGGCCTCAGCTGAAACGGCAGACACACCACTGACCTCGTGCGGTGAATGACTCTTCCAGTGCCAGGCGTCTCACGCCGACGTACCGCATCTCATCGTGGAGTCTGGTGAAACCTGGGAGGAAGACTCCCGACTTATTGAGTCTTACTCCCTCTCACTCCATCTCGACCTCCGCTTCCTTCCTTCCTTTCTCGACGTCCACGCTGATGTAGAGACCCAAGGCGATCAGCATCAAGAAGAGGTTGGGGAGCATGGGATAGCGGAGGTTGTGTGTACTGCGAAAGGGCGGTAAGTCAGCATTGTTGTCGTCCTGTGAAGCAGGAAACCGAGGCTGGGGAATAGGAAGGACAGATTGCTCACCGGTTTTGTATGACGCCTTGCACGAGAGGGTTGATCCAGCCAACCGCAAGATCAAGCGTGAGCTCCAAGCCGAAGAATTGTGCTTCTCCGCCACGGGGCAGCATCGAGGCGTACATGGTGCGGTTTAGAGATCGTAGTGCCGAGGACGTACTCATGAAGAGGACCTGCTCAACCCAGAATTCCGCATTGTGCTTGTAGCCTATGGTGACATTCTCGCTGATGCCAATCGTGCCCCAGAACACGCAGGCAATGTTGACACCCAGGAAGATGTACGCCCATCGCTTAATAGGGAGGTTAAATTTCGGGAAGAGAAACATCCAGGAAAGACTGCCAACACAGGCGCAGATGACATTGGTGAATTGGTAAACCGTGTAAATCTTGTCGCCACTAGTGAGGCCCGAGATTTCCCGGAAGAGGAGGTTGATCACTGAGAGAGTGTTGGACCATCCGGTATTCCACAGGATCCAGCCGATGCAGAGCTTGAAGGCTTCCGGGTAGCGAGGTGCAGAACGAAGAAGACGGACCCCTATTCTGAGTAAGCTTTGAATTTCGATGACTAAAGGGGCGTGAACTGACAAGTTTGAAACGGCAAGACTGCGAGGTTGGTACCACTTGGTCGTTTCTTACCCGGAACGTTAGGTAGCAGCCATGCACCAAGGGAAGCAAAGACAACTATACGGAGTGCCATGTTAGCATCCGCTCAAAGTGGCTGGGAACTTGGGTGATGTGACTTACTCGTCAGACAGCCAGCGACAGTGATTGCCAGCAGGAAACTACGGCATGGTTAGCAAGAAGATGCTTCCCAAACCCCGTGCACGCCTTACTTGTGATATCCAGCTTTCACATACGAGCCTCGAGTGTAGGTGATGATGATGCCAATAAGAAGTGCTGTCAAGGCCCCGACGTTGCTCGCAACGAGTCCAAGGACACTGACTCTTGCTCCCTTGACCAGAGACTTCTTGCTGATCTCCCCTTCCGTGAGAACCGGGGCTTCACTGGGGCTTTCCATCCGACGTGATCGATGCCATCCAACTGAGCGCATGAAGATCGGAATGTAAGAGGACTCCATTACATTGTAGACACCTTGAATGGTGGTCAGGGCAATATAGAGCGTCGTTAACCCGGTGAGATAGGAGTACGTCTTGCCATCGAGGCCCGCGAATGGCAGAGCCATGGCACCAAACAGAAAGATTGACCCCATCATCAAATTTTTCCGATAATCTTGGATCAGTCAGTCACACACAGTCTTTGTCGAGTTTGGTGGTTGACCTACACGAGTAATCCGCAATTCCAGACACGAAGATGGTGAGAATACCCTCCAGAGCTCGCCCGATGGCCCTGACATAGAGGCTGGAACGAGGGTGAGCGGTAGTCCTCCATTGTAGCAAAGACGACTTACATGTAACTCAAATAGTCAATCTCCCCCGCCCCGAACTTCACCACGCATTTGATGGCACCTCTTCTCGCACATGGCTTCGTCGAACCAGGAACATGCCCCAGGAGGTTCGCCACCGATTGAATCGATGCGGTGACATATGTGAATGCCACCGAGCTCGTAGGTCCAGTCTGTTTGGCGAGAGCTGTTAGCCGTTGCACATCGTCGGTGACGTCGAGGCAACATTACCGAGTAACATAGGACAAGCCAGCCGATCAATGATCTGTTGGAATCAAGAGATGCGATTGCCGCAGTTTTTCTATCATCGATGTTGGCGTCACGAAGCTCTTCGGCGCCCACGACTCCTTGCTTGCCATCCTCGTTGGCGATTTTTGAATCACTGTTTGCAGATTCGCCGTCGGAGTTATTCGCATGAGGGGTCATCGTGAGATCTTTCGAGGACCCGGAAAGAGGGAATGTAGTCGAAACAAGCTTGCGAGTTAAGAAAGTCAAACTTTATCGGGCATATCAAGAGGTGGTACTTTAAAGATTCACAGTATCAAGTCGCGTGGGATATATTGGACCAAGAGATAACTACCTCATACCCTCCCATAGACGCTGGGTAAACTTGCTCATCTGTAGGGATTGAACCTAATCTGTGTGAATCAATGAACTCTGCTGCTACCATTATCGTTGCATATCCAAACTCTGCACCTTAAGCGGGGAAACATGCTCATATGGCCTCGCCAAAACCCACTATCAGACTTTGAAAACGTCTCGCTAAGTCACTATGAGCTCGGCTTGGCTGCCCTTATAATGTCAAACCAACCATTCATGGCTTCCTCCTTGGTATAATCTAACGTTCATCTTGAGTTGGAGCTCTTACAGACGAGAGAGCCGAGAAAGAATTCAGACCGCGGGGGGGATGAAGATCTGATATGACATGTCAAGACCTAAGAGGGACTATTCTGTGTGACTGTTTTGGCTATCCTGGACTCTTCTGGCGGTTCTCCCGTCTGACATGCAAGAAACAACGGACCTTCCCCGTTCGGCGGACCTGCCAATGAGAGGGTATGAGCATATTGTTGACTTTAAAGGCAGGTAAAGGGAGGTTGTGGCGTCCGAGACAACGCCTGCTTCTTGCAGCGGCCAAGAAACATCGTGTGCCGAATATAGACAGGGCTTGCTTGACCTCAAGGTCAAATTACAGGGGTTGCGTAATTCGTGGAGGTTGTGGAGGTTGTGGAAGTCGATTACGCATTTACGACGCACCTGAGCATGGAGTCGAGTACCTTCGAAGCTCGCACGGAGGTAAGAGCTGAAATTGTATTATTTTAATCCTGGTTGAAAAGTCTGTCGTGAGGCTGCGTCCGGTCTGCAAGCCATGTAAATGCTTGTCTGTCAGAGTTGTGCCACCCGAGGACGGGGGCTCTAAGGCCCATGTAATCCATGCTTCAAGAATCTGACTGAGCTTATCCCATCACCTTCGTCTGAGGAAAATGTTTTACTGTGGACCTGGGATTTTCAATTGTGATCGTAATTGCAACCCCTCCCGTGAAGGTGAAGGTGAAGAAGGTCCGTTCTGCTTTCATGGAAGTGATGGCTGCCGACCTCGAGACCTCGAAAACCACAAAGATGTCAGGGACGCCAGAAGAAATGTCGTTGGGCAGCAGTGTCTCCATCTCGGCTAGAGGATTACAGGAAAAGATGGTCGAAAGCACAGTTTCCAAGCCAGAGCTGGAAGCAAAAGCAGTCGGATCGCCAGATCCAGCGGCGATATCGAAAGCTGAAGCTCAACCTGTCACGCCTCCTCCCTACTCCGGATTCTCGCCGGCAAGACGAACATTCATTTTGGCTGTGACCACGATCGCTGGATTCTTTGGGCCTCTAGCCGGAGGGATCTATCTTCCGGCCCTGCCTACCCTGAAGGATGAGTTCAATGTGTCTGGAACAGCCATCAATGCCTCGGTGTCGGTTTTCATGGCAATGTTTGCGGTTGGCGTGAGTTTTCCACAAGCTAGAAATGCATTTAGCATGACTGACGATGAAAAGCCTATTTTCTGGTCAACCTTCAGCGATTGGAAGGGAAGAAGGCCACTTTATATAATATCTTTGGCCATTTATATCGTTGCCAACATCCTCCTGGCAGCTGTGCCAGCCAATTTTGGTGCACTGATCTTCCTCCGCATCGTCCAGTCGTTTGGATCCAGCGCGGTGGTCTCCATGGGAGCTGGAACGGTTGCAGATGTAAGTCTTTCAGATGCTCGGTGGACTTCAATTGCTAACGTCTTGCAGGTCACCGAAGTAAAGCGGAGAGCTGCGGCCATGTCAATCTTCTTACTCGGCCCGCAATGTGGTCCAATCTTCGGTCCAGTACTTGGAGGTCTCTTCGCAGGACTAACGAATTGGAGATGGATCTTTGGGTTTCTAGGTGAGATCTAATAGCCGTCGTAGGCACCCAGGAGCCAGCTAATGTGGCTTGCGTAGCAATTTCCGGATTTGTTTTATGGATAATTATCATCTTGATGTTGCCAGAGACTCTTCGAGCTCGCGTGGGAAATGGGTCTGTCTTTGCCGGAAAGAGTTGGTTCTTGACGCCCCCAGCATTATTTGCAACGCCAGTGCCAGAATCACAGAGGGGACCAGCTCCACCAAAGCCATCCTTGATAGGTTTCTGGCGGATGTTTTGCTATCCACCCATCGGCATAGTCTCTTTCAACACCGCTATGCTCTACTCAACGTACTTTGCCATCTCAGTCCATTTACCCACTGCGTTAGAGGAGAGATATCACTGGTCGACAACAGCTGTTGGCTTTGGTTTTCTCGCGGTTGGGATTGCCATGATCGTGGGATCAATCATCGGGGGACACTTTTCAGACTGGCGAAGAAAACGGGCGGTAGCAGCTTCTGAGTCAGGGACTGTTGATCCAGAGAATCGACTTGTTGATCAGATTTGGGGAGTGTTGGTCTGTGTAGCTGGCTGTCTTATGTATGGATGGTTCATCCATTTCAAAATCCATCCAGCCGCTGTTCTCGTCGCAACTTTCTTAAGTAAGTCTATATGTCAAGTGTTTCGTAAAGCCCAATTGCTGACGATAAACTAGACGGCTTTGGAATGAGCTGGGTATTTGTGGCAACCACGGCCTTTTTGACAGAATGTGTGAAGCAACAAGCGGCCGGCGCATTTGCTCTTGGAAACCTTCTCCGAAACCCAGCCGCAGCCATAGCGGCTGTGATCATCACGCCCCTAGTGGAAAAGATGGGAGTCGGGTGGTGCTTTACTGGCCTTGCAATTGTGGACTTAATTCTCGTGGGAAATGCCGTTATACTCTTACGGATAAAATGTCCAGGCTGGCGCAAGGAGCGAGCAACTAGAATGGCAGCGGTAGCGGCCGCTGCGAAAACGAAGTGAATGACCGCAAGTGCTTCCAGGATAGATTTGAGGTTGCACTCCAAGTTTCTGCACTATTAGATGAGGGGCCAGCTCGCGGCCTAGCAAAAGAATCGGTGCCGTACCGAAATTTGACCTATTCTTCAAACTGTGTTCCTCTGTATCTTCGCTTGAATATCGCTATCGACATGATGTTCGCGCACAAATCTGAGTAGCAGGACTTTTATCACGAGAAGGAATGGGACATAGGTTGCTTGGCCCCGGCAAGGAGGATAGATGCAACTGTGCGTCTGATTCCATTGTATGTATGTAGCGAAGAAGACGAAGAAGAAGAAGAACAAGAGGAAGAAGAGAGGAAGGCTCGGAGAGCTAGGACTAAATACTCATCCGAATGCTATGCCTAGAGCGACACGTGACTATGCATGTGATGTCCTTGACAATCTTTCAAGACTTAGGACCTCGGGAGTGGGCTTACTTCAACTCACGTGGTGGTGCTGGCGTTAATCCAACTCAGATTTTTGTAGGGAGTTGTTCGGGAGGTTTCCTATAACCCGGGGGAATTGTCTGCTATCCCATGGTCATGTCTCTTGGACAAGAAAGAAACCAAAATACTCCCCTCATGGGAGAGCCGCGAACACGTGACCGGCATAACGTCGACCGGCTTCTCAAAAGTCGGCTTAAACTTCACTCCGGTTTGTTGCTCTTCTGACGTCTATTTGTCAATTTGGGGGCAAACTCAACTTACGTCCGCAATGTAGACCGCAGTGAGTGAAACCACCCATCGTCATTTAGGTGGCCTTGGTCATTCCCTTCACATGAAAGCCCTCTTTCACGAGTCAAATACAAAGTCTCGGTCCCCGAATCTGCACCTCCCTCCCAACACCATCCTGCAAAACATAAACACCAGAGTTGTACTGCATCAACAAAGGAGAAGAAACTGCATTGATAACGCACTGGGAAATATTACCGTCCCGCACTTTAGTCTCGCATCCTTGCAATTCTATCCAGTCGCAACCACCAGACGTCCGCCAAAACCACCAGGCATTGAATCTCGTGCAGCCATGAAGATCGTTCTGGCTGGTGCCAGCGGTTACGTTGGAAGGGAGGTTCTCAATCAAGCCATCGTCCACCCATCAATATCGACAGTCGTTGCGCTCTCTCGAAGACCCCTCACCGGACCACCATTTGACCATCCAAAAGTCAAGGTCGTGGTAGTCGACGACTTTGAAACTGGATATACACCTCAGGTACTTGAGCAACTGCAAGGTGCCGTAGGCTGCTGCTGGTATGTTCAACCATGAAATCAAAATGATTGGAGTTTTCATTTTCCCGCCATCTCACCAGATTGAAGATCATACGGGGTATTGTTACACGAAACACCCATAGCATGCATATTATTGCATCGACATGCAGAGGAAGCGAATCACATGACCGCTTTGCCTCTTATTCATTCCTATTGAATCCCAGCTAACACTCCTTAGGGCCATAGGGTCGAAATTTTCAGACGCCTCGACCACGAGGAAAGTCTATCAGGGTTATACTCTTGCCGCTGCTACCGCCTTTTCCTATCTTGCCAGGAATTCGGCTTCCACATTCCGCTTCGCTCACACCTCAGGCTTTATTACTGTTCGTGATCAGAAGAAATCGCTTTGGGTGTTGAGTGATGTGAGGAAGATTGGTGGGGAAGCTGAAGTGAAATTGCTGGATTTCGCAAAGGCGAATGAGACGCCATTCGAGGCCGTTGTCTTGAGACCGGCAGGGGTGAGAGCAAAAGATGCCAAGATGTTACCGGAGTGGATTATAGGGACTAACTACAACGTCAGGGTTGACGAGCTAGCTGCGGTCTTGATTGACAGTGTAGTGAATGGGGTTGAGGCTGGAAGGGACACCTTGGAGAATGCCGAAATTGTGAAGAGAGGACGAGAGTTGTTGGCGAACACGGCTGGACGATGAGATGATGAGAACACAAGGGGGCAAATGCATGCCTATGGGGGGCAAGAACGGAGCATTGGAATCGGCGTTTGTACCATAGACTTTTGAAAGGGCCTTTGACTTACAACACCGGGTCCATGGCATGTGTTTTGTGAAAGACTGCCGTGATTGCGTTACCTCTGCTCTCATCTCGAGGAGCCCACGTCGCCTCACCAAGGCTGATCAAATGAGTTCGGAGCCCTCACCAACTTGTATGAGGCGATTCCTTATATGTTCGATGTGCCTCACGGGTTCGGTGTGTAGGCCGGTTAGCCTCCTATGATCAAAGGACAGTCTATACTTGCAACCGAGCCATCTTCCAAAAGCAGCGTCTGACCCCCAGTGCCTATGTACAGATACTTCAGACGAAGGATGGAGCCTCAGCCAGTAGCGACAACTTCGTTGCACTTCGCACTTTTGTAATAACAAGTGGTTAAGATGTTTAAACAAGGATAAGGAAAGGTGTACGTTGTATATAAGTCCTCCCTCTATAGAGTACATGGCATTGCACGTGCCCCTCCCCGCCCCCGCCATCTCTTGGGGCGTATTACGTAACACGTACATTACGTAATCCGGACGGGACCCTAACTTCTAGAGAAAACTCAACATACAAGTATTTCAACATATCTCCACATATCTCGACATATCTCCACGCATTTCGCATTTCGCATTTCGACTTATCTCGGCATATCTCGACATATGTCGACATACAACACTATCGAAGCATCTATACTCGCCCGAGGGGGTGGTTGGCGTACTTAAGTACTCTACTTAAGTACCTAAGCAGCCATGCGATGACGCGACCGAGAAAAGTGCCACCAGTGACGTTCCAGAGTTCAGACCTACCTTCGTACCTCCGGAGCCAAGGAACAGCTAAGGTTGCGTTAGCTGCAAGGCGACGCAGCACGCCGTCATTTTTTTTGGGCACGTAGATATATTGCAGAAGTGTATATTATCACAAATGAATCCAACCCCTCTACGCCATCATTTTCTTGTACCCTTTCCATCGCGATTGGATCGCACTCGTCTCTTCAATTGTCTCTTCAATTGTCTTTTCAATCGCATATACCATTACTACTTGTCTAGGTTCGAGTTCTTCGAGTCGCAGGTTTTTTCTCACCTAATACCATCCACTCATCTCACAAGATGTCGGCGCCTCCACCCCAAGTAACCGCGACAGCTCCATCCAATTCAGACCCATCCGAAGATGACCCTGCGAGACCTCTACCTACAATCTTCCAGCGGATTGAAGAGAGCCCGCGGCATTCGACTGCTATCCTGAGACCCGAGGGCGGAACGAAGACAAAGAAGAAGAGGAACCATCGAGGAGGCAAGAAGAAGCGTGCAAGGAGGCCATCTTTTGCTGCATCGGCAGAAGATGGATCTGGGGTACCGGTGGATGATAACCGCACTCGTATGGGGGAGAGTTCTAGTAATGCTGCAAGAGCTAGCTACTACAGACTGCAAGGTCGCGCCAATCTGAGCAATACTAGCCTAGAGAGTGACACTCTTCTGGATCATCGGTAAGAACCAACATGTCTTGAATAAGGAGCATGGACTAATATGCGGGGTGTAGACAACAGCAGAGTCTTCGACCTCGAAGACAATCGGTCATGGGCACGAGCGCTTTTGGCGTCCCCATATACGATAGCCCGTCCTCCTACCGACCTCAAATGCGAAGCCCCATCCCAAGGTCCGCTGAAAATCTTACACGTCGACCAATGGCCGCAACTGAAGATAGCGACGAGGAACTCGAACCGATACTAGACGAACGTACGCCACTAATTCCGGCGTCCTCGAAATCGAAGACCTCTGGAGCTACTTTCACATATGGCGATCTATCAAATTCCAGAAGTAATCTACATGTTTCTTCTGTGCGACGGCGCAGACGGTCAAGCAAGTCTTCATCGACAAGCGGGAGGGACATATTCGACAGACCAAACTCAACATTTCCACAAGAAAGCCAGGCATACAATGTGAACCACCCCCCTTCAATGCCAGGCAGTCCCGAATTTGGCGCTACAAATAGGGATATGAGCTTCGGAGATGTTATGGCGCGGGATGACTTATCGGCTGTAGGAGCTTCACCACGGGATATAGATACATTCTTTCTTTTTGACGATGCTATTGGCAACGAGACAAGTCCTAGACGATCACCCCCAAGAGAAGGTGGGATGGTGCGGCGGCATACAATAGCGCTACCGGCGGAGGGGGATGTTTGCTTCCCAATTGAAGGCATGTCTGAAATGGCCGGTGATGGTACGCCTCGAAGAGAGGATGATTCCGACAGCCGTGGACATGCCACGAGACGAAGGAGGCACAAGTGGCCAGATTTAGCCGTGCTTGATGACTGGAGCCGCTTCGAAAAGGACAGTCGAAGCGACGAACGAAAAGCAAAGAAAATGGTCGAACCACAACTAATTGGGGGACGGCTACGACCTATTCACAAGGGCTGGCATAGGGTAGACGAGGATGCCCCATATCGCTTTACATACTTTAACGAGGAGTTCCAAAGCACGATCCATAGCCAGACAATTTCGGAATTGGTGCAAGCAGGAGGAAGCTTTAGAGAGCTCTTCGTTCCAGACCCTCCCGAATTGGACGATTCGTCCGAGTCGGAGTCCGAGGAAGATGAGCCACGCAGGGCCAATTCGCAACTCCGGCATGTCAGTAGTGGTGGTGGTCTCGATGGTGATTCCCGAGCACCAACAAGATCAGGATCTCTGCTTGAGCATAATCACAAGCGCGGAGGTTCTATTACTGGAACGGAGAAGGGATCCAGAGAGGCATCGGGTGAAGCCACACCAAATAGAAGCCCCAAGTCGCCAGGAGAAAAGGGACCAAAGCCGAAGAGATATGGTGATCGCCCTACTTGGTGGTTGGATGTTCTGTCGCCCACAGACGCTGAAATGAAGGTCATCTCAAAGACCTTTGGCATACATCCTTTGACGGCAGAGGATATCATGTTGCAAGAAGCTCGCGAGAAAGTCGAACTTTTCCGCAATTACTACTTCGTCAATTACCGTTCATTCGAGCAGGATATGAACAACGAGGACTTCCTGGAGCCTGTAAACATGTATGTGGTTGTATTCCGAGAGGGGGTCATTAGTTTCCATTTCTCCTTGACACCACATCCTGCCAATGTTCGACGCCGAATTCGCCAGCTTAAGGATTACCTCATTTTGTCTTCAGACTGGATCAGCTACGCCATCATTGATGACATTACTGATGTATTCTTCCCCCTAATTCAGAACATCGAAGACGAAGTCGATGATATTGACGATGCTATTCTGAAACTTCACTCCCCAAGCTCAAGTGGAAAGCAAAACTCAAACGAGAAGCAATCTGAATTTGCCGATCGTACGTCTGGCGAGAGCGGTGGTGATATGTTGCGCCGTGTGGGTGTTTGTCGAAAGAAGGTCATGGGTCTATACCGATTGCTGGGGAACAAAGCAGACGTTATCAAGGGTTTCGCTAAACGGTGCAATGAGCATTGGGAAATTGCACCCCGAAGCGAGATCGGTCTTTACCTGGGTGATATTCAGGATCACATCGTGACTATGACTGGTAATTTGTCGCATTACGAAAAGTAAGTCTTGCTCTTGCTACTGACTCCATTGACAATAACTAACACGGTATCATCAGGATCCTTGCGCGTGCTCACGGAAATTACCTAGCCCAGATCAACATCCGAATGAACGAGCGACAAGAACAAACAGCCGATGTCCTCGGTAAATTGACTGTGCTGGGTACCATCGTGCTACCTATGAACGTCATCACCGGACTGTGGGGCATGAACGTTTGGGTTCCCGGGCAGCAATACGAGGGAGATTTGACGTGGTTCTGGTGTTTGACCGCAGGTTTACTGGCTTTTGGACTCAGCTGCTTCTTTATCGCGAAGATGGTTTACCGAATTGTTTGATAGACTTTATGTGGAATGGGATCCTGGGACTAGATAAATTGGTTGAGCTTTGGAATAGATGAATCGTGTATATACGATATCAGGCGATTGATACATTATGGCGAGAAGGGCGTTGTGGCCCACTTGTTGGATATCATACATACGAGATTGCATCGTACAAAAATTCGAGATGCATACATGAATTGAAGGCACACGCACATATATTGGACAATGGATACACTATTGTTCTAAAAGTACGGGTAGTTGCTCTGCTTTCGATATAAGGTAAGTGGGACGTTAACAGCTTGATAAATGTTAGGGGAGCGTTCAGTTCTCTTGTCCGATATCTGATCGGTATCTACAATTCTCTCATCCACATGATAGAGGTTGATTAGGTCTATACATAGCTACGAATATTACAGCACACCTAAATAGACTTAGAGCAAAAACCTGTACTCTCGCCTCTTTCAACGCCTTTCCTTCTTACTCCACATTCCCAATCCTACCAACCCCCCCGCCGAACTCTCCCCACAAACAGGCATCTCCCTCCCCTCCTCATCCCTCAACCCATCAACCCACTCAAACTCATTTCCTTAACCCACCACACCCCATCATCCCACCAAAGCCGCCTCTCAGTCCTCATACCATCCCCCCCAGATCGCCCTTCTCTGCCTCTACACTCCCCAACACAATATCCAAAATTTGCACCCACCCCTTTGGCATTGAGTCTGCGAGATACGCAAGGGGTGTCCCGCAGTGGGAGCAGAACAATCGGTAGTGGCCTGGGGAGGAAGTGTAGGGTTTGATTGTGAAAGGTCTAGAGGGTGAGATGGTAATTGGCAAGCTGGAAGATGGAGGTGAACAGAGAACCGATTTTGGTATAAGTCCGGTTTAGGAAAAGCGGGAATTCCGTGCTAGCCAAAGTTGGAGTAAAAGATTGCCTGGTATGGACATGTATTCCGAGTACGGTAGACACTTATTTCTCTTATCTTCGTTTTTTGCTTTCCTACGTTGTGATACACAAGCACAATGTACCGCATCTCCTAATAGTTCCATTAGTTTAGGAGGAGAATCATGTGACACATGGTAGCCGAGCTATGAATTCTTTTATAAGAGTCCAGGAGGATCTTTCAGGGGCTACAAGAAGTCTAGACTTGTTTGCGATCTATAGTAGAGAGACCAAGGTCGAGTTGTATACTGACTACAGAACTCGTGCACAGGACAGAGGGAAGTGAGTTACCTGACCTCATGAAGATGGGATAATTCAAATTCGTCTAGACTTCGCTTACTTATGCTGCCGGGAGCCCGGAGCTTCTTCGTAGACGGAAACACTACATGATTCTACTGTGGGCAAGCCAGGACTTTTCACGACAGTATACACCGGCCCTCCATTTCCTGCATCAACTGCTGCTCGCTCCAGGCAACAACAAAAAGCAAAGCATAATTCTCTTGACAATCAAAAGCTCCGATAACTTTCCTCCTTCTCGCTTGTGCCGCGCCACAATTTGGGGAGACAGATGCAGTGATTTCATATGTCCGAGCTGCTTTTAGGCATTTCTGTTTATCCAGCTCCCCTGTGCATATTACAAGTTGGTCAAGAGACTCACACCACAATCTAGCCCTCGGAAATTAAATAGAAGCAAGCTTCAGTATTTTGCGCTAAGCGTAGATCCGGGGAAAATAAAAGCTTGTTTTTGACCTCTCCTCCTGGGCGAGTTTCATAGTCCAGGAGGCGAATTTTAGTCGTTGATAAGTTGTGATTCTAAGAGGCTCAGAATCACGGTGAGTAAAGGCAACTAGAGACACCCCTATTCTCTATATTATGCAAGCTGTAAAGTGTTCGCAGATAGTTCCTGAGGCGTAATTAATTGCTATCAGACTGAGCACTTAATCAATGTCTATCTATTCTTCGATAGTGTGTCCCCCGCAACACTTTATACTCCTGATCGACCACTCGACCGACCAATACAATGTAGCAATCCAGCTTTGTCAAAGTGAAATGCTATACACTCCTCGTGTTGTAATCTAGAGAACTACCCCAAAACCTGATGCCTTCGGGAAAATTCCAGTCCTCGGCTTTGGAAGTGTATGTTTAGATCATGCTCGCGGAATGGACAGAATCGCGGGGTTCCAAAGAGCTATAAAATGATGTTCCCCTGAGCAGAAGTCTTCGCTCTGTATCGTCAATCCTGATCGATCAGCTCTGAACTACGATCCCTTCTCAGCATACTACCAGGAAGTCCTATCAAACTCGACAAGATGGTCCAAATCACCACCCTCACCCTACTCGCCCTCTCAATCCTCGCGTAAGCTTCCTCCCTCGGCTTAACGGCCACCCCCCTCCCCCCTCGTAAACCCCTATCACCTTCTTCCATCTAACCAACCCCCCATCCAGTCCCCTAACCAACTCCTCTCCTGCCCCAGCCGAAGCAGCCGCGCCAGCAGCGTCAAAAACAGTCTGCACCACCTTCCCCACCATCATCACCGAGACCATCACCCGCGACAGAACTCTCACACGCACAAGCACTTACTACGTGGCGTATCCCATCACTACATGGGCGACGAACACGAGCACGAGCGTGTATTTGAGTACGAGGACGAGAGAACCGCAGACCGAGACGAAGACGGCGATTGTTAGTCAGTGCATTGTTGGGCACAAGGAACAGGCTCAGAAGAGATGGGAAGACTGAAAGGGCGAATTCCGGTTGGGGGGAGAGGGTGATGACAAGTGGAAGGGTGGTGTGAATCCAGATGATGGGCTTCTTAGGGACCAAATTCCAGCTGCTACTTTTGAAAACAAAGCTGGCGAAAAAAGGAGTTCGACGTACTTCGAGCCCGTTAAATTCCATTTTCCGATCCTCAAGCCACCTCTCTATCAAAAGAGTGGATATTCAACGCCTGCGATTTGGCGACTATCATAAAGTCCATGAGCCTACCCTAAGCAAAAACGTCACTAGCATACCGATCACTCTTGATCTCCTGCCACCATGCCTCAATCTCCTCGGCCGTCTTGTCCTTCCCCAGCGCCTCAGCAGCCTCCTCATAGATCTTCTTCAAAATATGCGCCACGCCTTCTCCAACCATACTACTTCCACAAACATACAGCTTCGCCCCCTGCTCAAACACTTTCTTCATGTCCTCTCTCTCCTCCCACACTCTGTCCTGCACGTGTTTGCAGCCCTTTGAGTGCTCGGTGCACTTACTGTAAGCATAGAAGACGGTAACGACGCCTTCTTTCTCCCACTGTGTGAACTCGGGCTTGAAAAGCTGGTCCTTCTCCGGGTGCGCACAGCCGACGAAGAGGAATGCAGGGGCGGTCTTCCGACCCGCGGATTTCTGAAGGGCGCGCTCTTGGATGAAGCCGCGGAAAGGAGCGAGGCCTGTGCCGGCGCAGATCATGATGAGTGGGGTGTTCTCGATGTCTCCCGGTGGATGGAACTTTCCATGTGAGGGCTTCACGCCAACGTGGATACGATCGCCTTCTTCGACATTCGAGAGGTAATTGGATGCCACTCCAAGGAATCGCTTGTGATCGGCGGCCTTGGAAGGTGTGTCCAGGACGGACCAGGTGATTGTTGCGATGGTTGGATCGGAGAGCGGGGAGGAGGAGATGGAGTATTGTCTGATTCTCATGGGCGGGAGCATAGCGAGGAAGTCTCCAAGGGGCAGGGCTGCTGATGGATATTCTTCCAAGAGATCCAGGGGGGAACGACGCTTGAGCATGATTTCTTTGTTGTAGGATTTGCCGGCAAGTTCTGTGAGTTTTTCGGCTTCACTTGGGTCAGTGCAGCTGGAGGCGATCTTGGTAACATTCTGCGGATGGGGTATTAGTGGAAGTCGTTATGTAAACAGTATTGGACTTACCTTTCGTGTAGCAGGTTGAGAGAGCTCGACGTATGCGGCTAAGACATCATATGCTGATATTTGACGACCTGTTGGAAGCGTGGTATTCGCCCCGGATTTGATTGTGAGCATGGCATCCCACGGTAGTTTTGCCCACTTCAGAACACGACGAACAATCTTTGAATGGTTGATTGGTAGTACGGCGAGATAGTCGCCCACCTTATAATCCATTCCAGAGGGAAGTTGGAGCACGAGGTGGCGCTTTTCGTTGACTTGTCCGTCTGCAGTCAGTGACTCGTTGATTAGAACAACTGCCTCTTTCATGTCTTGACGGAGAGTTGATCGTCGGGAGTCTGTGTCAATCTCGAGGTCAATGCCAGATTCTTCCTCGACATTCCCCTCGCCTCCAATAGCTGCCCAGAGCTTTTCATCTTGCCATTTATCGAAATCGCCAAAGATATCACCCTCGGCGACATCGCCTAGGCCAATATCACAGATTTGGCTAGCACCACGCTCTTCAAACCCTGTTTGGAGTTGCTTGGGGACTTTGTGGAATGTTGAAACCCAGTCATCTAGGAGAGTTAGAAAATGAAAATACACTATCGAGTAACGGCTTACGATTTCCGCATCCAAACACCGCAAACTTAGTTCCTTGAAGCTTGTTGCCTCCCAATTTCAGCAACCATTCTAGGAAGTGAGCAGCATTGTCAGGTGGTTGCCCCTCGTAACTTGCGGAGATCATGATGACTGGCTGGTCTTTGGGAACTTTGTCGACGGCCTCATCAAGCGGAGCGACTTTGGCATCATAACCACGACCTGAAGCCGCACGCGCAAGTCCTGCCACTTTCATTAGCGAGAGTTAAAGCCGTCGTTGGAGTGAAAGAAGAGTACCTTGAGCCAACGCCTCACAGGTACCGGCATTTGAACCATAGAGCACGGTCATAGGCTTCTTAGGTTTACTAGAAGAAGTTGATGGTCTTCCTAGGACTTTAGATCTAGTCTTTTGTGCATTGGTAGTCCCCGCGTACAACATCTTTTCGAGATCCACAGGATCGATATGCTCTCTTAGGCTTGCATGCATGAAAAAATCCTTTGGCTTGATTGTTAGGGTAGACTTGATTTGCAATTGATAGCTCGGATCATGCTGACGGAAATCAAAGCATTGTAGAAGCATGGCTACTGCTAAGGTCGCTTCTTGCCAGGCAAATGGTCGTCCGATACAACCACGAGCTCCATTACCGAAGGCTTTGAAGCAGTTAGGAGGAAGCTTGCTGAACGGTTCTGGCATCATTCGCTCTGGCTTGAATTCTCTGGCATCGGGTCCAAAAACTGCCGGATCTTGTTGTATCGGGCCAAGAAGTGCAACAATAGGCTGTCCAGGTTTCACGGAATACTTTCCTCTTCCGATGAGAATTGGTCCTTCTGGTAGATCGTCACGCGGTCCGACTGTGAAGGCTGGTGCTGTTGGGTTCAATCTCAGAGCCTCCTTGAGACAAGCCTCGACATACGGCAATTTTGACATGTGGGCGACAGTAATGGGATTTGTACCCACAACGTCATCGACTTCCTTCTGTGCCTTCTGGTAAGCAGCTGGATGCTTAAGCAGATTGTAAAATGTAAATGATAGCAGGCCCGCAGTAGTTTCGTGTCCTATCGTGGTTAATATTCTCTCTACCTTGTCTTGCATGCCGGGAAATCTTACCTGCTATAAGGAATGTGATCATGTTATTGCAAATGCTCTCATCAGTCAGGCCTTCCCCTGTCTTAGGGTCTTTGCCATACAACATGGCATTGAGCAGATCCTTCTTCTCCGTAGGCTTCGCTCTACGTTCGGCAACAAGCTCCTTTGCGGTCCTCTGGAGCAGTTCGATATCTTCATCGTACTTCCTCTGAGCTGCTCGCATGAAGTAATTTGCAAGTTTCGGCCGCTGTCCCCTGACTCCTGACTCGGTCAAAAACCCGACCATCGCATTTACGAAAGGATGCATGTCCTCGTGATAAAATGAGTTGAATCTGGTACCCATAGCGCATCTGCTTAATGTTAACGTTTGCGTGACGGATCATAGAATAGTGACACTTACAGCGCTATCGAGTCTAAGGTGAGTCTCGTAAAGTCGTCGGTAACATGGATCTAGTGTCATCGTTACTACTGGATTTTACAATGCAACTGCCTATTTTGTCATACCTTCTCCTCAGGTCCAAATCTGGCCCATTTCATAATGAGCTGCGAAGCGATATCATACATTTCATCGTACATTGAATTGATGGACAAAGGACCGAACGCTATGGTCCAAGGTATTAGCAAGTGCTACCATTAAAAAGATTGTGGAAACATGCCTGGCATCAAAGCGCGATGAGCGACCTCCCAATTATGCTCCCCCGTATGGGCAGTGAAAAGACCATCATGAATACCATTTCGTACTTGTTCCAGCCCTGCTTGAACGACCTTGTGAAATCTCTTCTCGTCAGAAACATCGTTCATCAGCTCTACTGACGATATGTATCTGTAAGTTGCGTTAGTTTCAGTTTATTCATATATCACAAAAGCTTACAGTTTCTCCACTCCTCCAAGGTTGAGTTTGAATATCTCGCCTAGAGCTGTCAGTAATAATTGATGATGATGGAAGTCACACAAGTACCATATGTCTCGGCAATTCGAGCAAGACTCGCACTTGCATTGAGGGGATCAAGGTCAGTTATGTTGCCCAGAAATGGAAGGCCTGGTGGTCCTGTAATAGTCTCGGACATGTTGGCTCAGATTGACGACGGATGAAGAACACTTTTGAGCTTGGATTATATCTGAAAATGAAGAGGGAAAGATATACGTATACCGAAAGTTCAATTTGAGACGACAATGAGACAGTGGGGAATGATGGCAGATATACGAGAAATTCAGCAAGGAATGTAGTTAAAGCTTGTTGAGCATCCCACACGGAGTCGGCCTATTCTCTACGAATATCGCGGAGCGCATCTGAAGACTCCGTTCCGACTCCTGTGGCACAGATTACAATACAATGCACAGTCATCAAACGCAAATTGCGGTCCAAATTATCTTTGTCGTTCATCTGCTTGACATCGTCTACTCATCGTTGCTCATTCGGTATTCCATGAGGCGGACTACCTAGGGGGGAATAGCTTGTATGTCTTCCTGCAAGCTATTGTTACCTCCATAAGCCCATCTTGACTACCAGCCAGCATATTGCAAGAGGGATAAACAGAACATCGAGGGAGGATTGACGCCGTTGACTGATCTTGAGAATATCTTATGCATGTCCTCGGTCTTAAAGCAATTCTGCATGTGGTTCTCTCACAGGACTGTGTAAGGTCTGTGTTATCCCTGAACACCACCTTCCCCCTTTACGGAGCCGAACGGACCCCCCGCTTCGGTGTTGAATTTGTGGCTCTGCCGAGGCATAACAGAGACTTCAGCCCCATAAGACGACGTTATACCTTCAACTCTATCTCAATGCGGGAAAACGGCATTTATCTTCCAAGATGTAGGATTGGTTGCAGATTGCTTGTTACGAGTTATCTGAGCTCATGCAAATACTAAGAATGTACGCAATTGCAAGGACAAGGACAAAATCCTTCTACCTTGCCCCCTGGAATTCTTCGAAATACGGTCCCCTCCCTTAGAAATCCTTCTATCCCCCACAACATGTAAACATGAATCGAACGTGGCGACCGTTGGTGCCAGAAGCACGCTGATAGATATCGAATCGTCGTAAAACATGTATACAAGAAAGGAACAGCAAGACGAAGTGTCGATTGGGAATGACGAGCTTCACGAGGTGATCGGCATGTTAGCTACCCCTATTCTCCGGGCATGCCAGCTATCAAGTTGGCATATTGACTGCCTGGGTAGCTCAGCAGATTCTGACTTTGTTCTAGATTTCCGAACGATCCCGCGACTGTCGAAATCAAACTCTTCGAATCTGTGCGATCACTACTCGTCTCCCAAAACATCCCACCCCCGAGACCTGTGTTTTTGATGTAGCTAGCCTTTTGCTGGATCGTTGCGACATTGTCATAACTGATGAACTCTTTGGTGCTTGGATCATAACTCCATGATACACCGAGGGTAGCATCTGTATATTCTGTGGCTCCAGCTTTCGGCAGAGCTTGAAGGAGTCAGTTCAGGAACCACGAGACGACGTTATCGAGCATACCTTTATAATCCCAAACGCCATTCTCCCACGACCCAGAGCCCACTCCGCTGAAAGGCTGGCCCGATCCAGAAGTGCCTTGAAAAGATCTACCATACAGCGGCATGCCAAGCACGATCTTGCTAGCAGTAACACCAGAAGCGATGTAGTCTGTAATGGCTTTCGTTGTGGAGTAAGGGGTGCTCTTAGGATTTGAGCTACTTGGATAGAGATTGGCGTCATGTCCTGCGACCGTGTCCCAAGACCCGGAATAATCGTACGCCATAAGGTGCCAGGCGTCCAGATATTTGTCCATCTCACCCTTATGCATGATGTTGTAGTTGGCCGGGCCAGCAGGAGAGGCGATTGTTATCAATAAATGATAGCCAGGGGCATATTGTGCAGCATAAGAATCCAGAGCTGATCGTACTGCGGCGAGCAAGAGAACGAAGTTTCCAGCTTCACCATCGTTGGCAGGATACTCCCAATCAATGTCGAGTCCGTCGAGGCCCCAGTCTTTCACGAATTGGACAGCTGTCGAGGCAAATCTGGCTCGATTTGCCGCTGTGCTAGAAGCCGCTGCGAAGTTAGTTGAGTAGGTCCAGCCTCCAATGCTGAGTAGTGTTTTCATTTTTCGATTCTTTTTCTTCAAAAGGTATAATTGCTTTACACATCCGTACACGTTGTTCCCAACATCATTCCACGAATCTGTGGGATAATGCTTCTCCCTATCAGAATAGCTATCTGAAAGGTACCTGTGAATAAGTAAGTTCTTATTCGCTATACTTGAAAGACTGATGTTACACTGTGCCATCCGCTTGGATGTTAGCAAATGCATATAGCACATGGGTCAACTTGGAGGCAGGGAGTTGCTGAGGCTGATAATTCCGAGCATATATGGCCCTATCTCAAGTTAGTACCAGTTCGGCAGTCGATTGGACAGATGTACTTGCCAGTTAACAAAGTATGCAGCATTTTTATACCCACTTACTGCAGCAGAAGCTTCACTTGAAACCTCCTGAGCAGCATGCAATGTACTACCCTCAGAAGATGTAGAGCTTTCTGGGGTTGGAACAGCATATGCAAGAGGAGCAGCCAGCGCTGCTGCCACTAGAAAGGAGGAGACAACGCGTTCGAACAACATATTTGCAAGTAGCTTAAGGAGCGTGAAAGATCGAATGAAGAACCGTACGAGATGTCCCTTGAGTTACTGGGATGCAATATATATGTTGCAAGCCCTTTCGTCTCACATTCTATCAGGCACAAATGCCACCCACACATATTTCCACTAAGAACATGGCATGGGTATCAACAATACACATGAACTCAATCAAAATAACGTTACAGTTCCTCATCTTGTCATCTGCCCAACCATCGCGACGAGTCCAGTCCATTCTTGTGCCCAAGTTCCGGAGAGGCTCGCCAAGGAATGTGTTTCTTTCGGCCTCTGGGAGAAGCCGGAAGAACGTTTCACCTAAGATCTCTAGGTATTGGATAGGAGATAAAGAAGAATCTCGGAGACGAGATTATCTTGTGTGGCAGGGAAATGCGATCCGGTGCGCAATAGGGTTGTCGGAGATTTCCCATCTGTGAACAATCAACAGCTTCCGCTCTCCACCACAATCCTCGAATCTCAGCTCCCTGAAAATTACTCTCACATAGACAAACGCTTTGTATTATGGGCTCACACGTGGCACATGTCTTATATTTTATGTCTCTCAAGCCCCGAGGATTTCAATATTCCTAAATTCTTTCCATAGCACGGGCATGTGGAACATCGAAATATGTATCCCACAACGCCGCTACACTTCGGCATTGCTCTCACGCGCCGGGAGATCTCCTTTCAAGATGTAGCTATTGGTTGGATAAATTGCCCCTATCCCCGAGGTACGTCTCTCGCCCACCTTCCCCATCGGTGATTCTTCGACAAGTGATATTGGCACAAGATACCAAGCATCACATTTTCCTCCTTTGCACTCGCCACGTTATCTCCTTTCGGGGGGGTTTTATTCGTAACGTTACTCTATCTCTTAGTTGAACTTGAGGCGCTTGGAGAGATTTATCTCATCTCCAACACTCGCGAATGGTACTTGCGATAGTCTCGTGACTGGCTGTTTGTTTCCTTATCTTTGGCGATTGGATATGTTTCATGCCGTGGGGAATCCCTGACCTTGGGATAAATGAATATGAGAGGCTCTGGGAACGGGAGGGGCTTTAATTGCGAATCTCACGATCGCATCGTCCCGAATCTAGATTATGGCCTTGATTTTATTTCATTTGATTTGTTGGTAAGGTTAGTTTAATTGTGCCTCTTCCCTTCGATATTGTTTCTAGGAAGTTGGACACGCGTTTTGGGTTTCCGGCTTGTTTGCTAACCCTTCCCTTCTTGCAATGCTATCGAGTCACAACTTGGCATCTCAAATCGTTGATCATGTCTGCGTGAAGAATGACCTCGGGGCATATTTCTATAGTGGGTTCATGCAACGTTGAATTTCAAGGCGCGAGGGAGACGGCAAGGGCCGGATACAAAATCTCTAAAAGTTGCCAGTCTATCTCGAGAGCCACGTGGAAATAGCGAGATCGGTTATAGTTCATGCTCCCGTAGATTATTTAGGTCACGAGAATAGTGAACCTTTTGGGGCTCCAAGTTGATCATAGAGGCACTTAACGGTGTTACCACAGTCTTCCAGGAACACCAGGCCACTGCTCCCCACCCAAATGCAGCACAATTGACATTGCTGCTCTGATGCAGTGCTTGAAACGTACACATATCAGTACTGTTGCCACACTGTTCAGGAGGGTTTAATGTTTTACAGTTCCAAGAAGAAAGGAGAGATTTGTCCAAATGCAAGGTATCTACTCTAGATCACGGTTTAAAACTCTGCGTACGATGGCACGTTATCCTATCATTTTTAGGACAACGAGCTTGATACTCTGTACTCGAAAGAAGAATTTGGCGGATTCTTCTATTTGTTGAAGAACATTAAGCCTGATCTGAGTATTCAAAGAGGAGAATTTGTCTATGGTCATTGAAGCACACGAAAAATCAATGCATCCGATGTTAAGATCTCGGATGTACGTAGAGCTTGAATATGAATTGCAATTTCTTATCAATACTAGTCTAAAAGAAATTTCGCTCAATAAAACCTATGGTGGTCTTATTCCGATTCATACTAAGATGCCGCACTATTATACGATGAAAATCATTAAACCTTCCCCATGTTTCTGTTTGCATGCTATTCACCCACCTTCTTTACAATCTTCAATACACCATCCACAATTCCATATTACTCAAATAAAAACCACCACTTCCTCCTAAAGCCCTTTCCAACCCCCCAACTGGCCTCATCCCACGCCTTGCCACCCTCCTTCATGACAAATGCTCTCCCCGCGGCCCCAGTGAACAAATCCCCCAGAAAGTCTTCTGCGCTATATTGGTCCTCAAGCTCAATCATCCGATCCCTCATCCTCGGTAGCGGAAATCTGTCAATCCATTGGAAATGAACTATTGTAAGTTGAAGTTGAGATGGTATCAGAGAGGGTGGGCACTGGACTAGTGCAGGTTTTGAGCACGCGATGGCGGTGGACGAACAGGGAATTTGAAGTATAAGTCCATTGTGAAAGAGAGCGGCACAAATATCGTGAGAGTTGTAGGGGAGTGGGATGTGAGTTGTCTCCCGAGATAGGTCTATAGGAGGTGTGGGGAAGGAATTTGAAAGTGAGTTCGTCAGTGTCAAGGATCTCGATAGGCGAGGATCGATGAATGACGACGTTACGTTCCTTCTCTTCGGACTTCCGACAACAACAAGCAAGGACCCGTCACTTGAGCTACTGTCGAAGTCCTTTCGAGCTTGTTGCTCCGCTAATCGAAGCCCTGTTACATGACACGTCTTAGCGAAAAGTAACATCAATCAAGAGCAGAAGGACTTACGTCGAGCACGCTGAGCTAGCCGGTCTTGTATTTGCTTGCGCTTTTTTGGGTCGGAGACTCCATACCAATTATCTTCGTGCTTCTCGACTCGTCGAGGCATATTTTCACGTGATACACCTTCCAGTGGATAAAAGGAGATGTTGAGACAAGGGCGAGTTTCCGCGAATCAAAGCGTATGGATTTGTCCACAAAGTCGCTTGGTACAATGCTTTTTGTCGTTCACACTTGCTATCGGAAATGGCTTGTGGTTGGCAGGGGAAGAGTTAAGTTATCGCCGAAAGGCTGCTAGATAGATATATATGGTGCGCTTTGTTCAATTTTGTTCAATTCCAACCTAATTTCGGATCCGGGTATTCTCGTAAAACCGTATGATCGATATTATGTGCAAAGGTTGTTGCAATGGGGATGTTGAGAGCGGACAACGCTGGGTTTGTATTTCAAAGCATTCTGTTCTGACAAATCAAGGTCAGCTAACCTTAAAGTGGGGACTGTGCCTCAATTGTACAGTGTATAGTAATTCAAGAAATCATGAACGAGTCTGTATCTAATCTAAGATCACTTAATGGGTGTAGAGATTCACGAGATGTAACACACAAATACCCGTTCTCTAGACAAAGCCTCCTAGCCTTCCTAAATGCTTGTCCTCCACTAGTGAGAACAACATCCATTTGTCTAAGAAGCCAACATCAACACGACTAATAATCTTCTCACAAACTTATTAAACTCGCAGCATTCGTAATATCAAGTGTTGCCATTTCAGTACCAAGAGTGATCCGACTGAGCTTCTGGAAGAAAAGAGGAGACGACGGAGCCGAGTATGTTGAACTAATAAGAATGAAACGCCCTTTTGAAATACTACGATACCTGTGAACAATTGATCATTGGTTTTCGAAGTAGGTGGGTACGTATGCATAAGAGCGTTGCGGAGAATTCGAGGAAGTATGGTTTCATTTATCGGATTCCAGATTTCTAGATGTTCATATCAAGCTTCGCGCCATGGACCCAGGTCAACAGCACAAGCCGGAAAGCCGAGTTCTTTTCGATATTGAGCGAGCAAAGACATCCTGGAAAGCGTTTGCAGCAGTGTATTTGGCCTGGCCTTTGTTTCCGAGCACACCGGAGATACTAGAGACCATCGTGCAGGACTCGAATGGAGTGCCTTGCTCGAGAGAAACTTTGTGCAGATCTCAATATCCTTGGCATTTGCTTTCCGTTGTGTCATGGAATAGCTTCGACGTATATTAACACAGTGCTAGGCTTTGGTGTGGGGAGACATACATTGAGAACCATGGCAGAGTGAATAACTCAGCCGATAGGAAGTTTGGCAGACTTGAACATACATTGGATGTCTTCTAAGACTGTCACATCGCCCATGACTAGTTCGACTTCTGCTCGCTGATTTTGGATGCCCTTGAGTATCCGCTGTGATTTTTCGTCATCAAAACCCCCTCGACTTAGGAATACGAGATTTTCTACACCAAGACTAGCAAGATAGACGAACAAGCTACTGCAGAGACGGCCAACAATCAGGTAGGAAACGAGTTTGTTGACTTGAAGTTGTTTCTTTGCGAGCCGGACCTATTGCAATCAATATGAGGGTGCACAAGACGAGGGAAACGCCACATTTATAGGAGCTATGAAAGATTGATCATCGCTATTGGAGATAACGATCTTTCCGATCAACTTTCCACTACCTAGAAGCTGGAAGGCAGAATCGATCTCACAAAACGGAAATAGTACTCGAGCACTTGGCATGATCCTGCCTGTACGGAAAAGAACTATCATTTCAGCCAATAGCCTTTGGTAACCTGATAGTAGGCAGATTGCTAATTTCACCGCCGATTCCGATGTAACTCTGTTTCCAAGAACCTGGGAGGTTCTTGTTCGACATATCGACAGCTCTGAATGACACATTGTCATTGAAAGGCCTTAGAGGCAGCGGGTTCCGAGCTAAAATGTCTTTTTTGCCAATATCGGCCATTAAACCCACATAGGAAATAAATACATCGCCATGATCCATCTAGAAGATCACCCGTCAGGGAATTGACAATAACACCGATACCCTACCTGGCGGTTGTCGCGAGAAGTTCAGTGGAATATCCTGTCTTTCTGGCCGAGAAGATATGAGAAAGAAGGTGGGAGGCCGAATGTTTTCGGTGGAAATTGTGTTTCCCGTCCAAGCCAACTGTTGCAAACAATTCCACCCCAGAATTTGGGATATTTGGATGGCTGCAATGCTAGCTCTTCTAGCAGAAACCTATATCAATACTAGCTAGAAGTGGTTAGAGGCAAATAATAACATGAAATCACATGTAGCAGCTTACTTATTTTGCTTGCAAGTTTCCTAGCTGAAACAAGCTGTAGATATAGATGCTCGGTATCGAAGCAGCTTCCTATTAAAAATCAGTACAGATTGCCGTGCATGCAGACAAGGGAAGATCAATTACTTTAGTGGAGAGATGGTCAGGGATTATGTGGGACCTGGTGTAACGACAGGATCTTCAACAAGAGATAATTAATGATGATCATAGGAATAAACAAGAGAACTTTCTCTGTAATTCAGACTAGCGGACATGACCTCAACTTCAGCCATATCATCGCCAAGATCTGCACCAGACTCCAACTCTTGAGCTCCAACATACTGGAGGGAAATAAAAGTGCGCCAAGTCGCTCGCTCTGCAGCCCGACGCGAGATTCATTCTCTTGGAAAGACCTCAGATCAAGCTACTTGTTATGACGATCGTCGTACTTAGCAACATTGACATGCTTATCTAGTACTTCTAGGATGGCATTCAAGATACCACCTCGTTCCGCAAACTCTGTTTCTATTTGCAAACAAGTGACATTCTGCGTCAGAGAATCGAGAAGAACGTTGGCAGAGTTTGCACACGATGAGAGTTAGGTGGATTCAACATCGAGAGCTATGAATTGAATGCCAGGATATTCAGCTCAAAGCGTTCGAGCAAAGGCTGGAATGAGAGCGATCTCAGGGCCTGTGATGTCCATTTGTGATCCCCTAGGGACCTGGAGAAGCCTTCGCGCTTGATGCGCCAGTGTCTTCAACCTGGTCCATGATTGGTCATTTATCTTAAACAGCATGGGACCGAAGAGCTCATCGAGAACCAGTACTGTAGTCTCTGCTTCAACGTTCACGAGGTCGTCTTGAGTCTTTGAACTTATGTGCTATCCACGGACCGTAAGTTCTTCCTGGGCATCCTTGGTGTGCTCGTCCTCTTCCTGGTCGAGGGTGCTCCCCAAGACCTCTAACGGACTCGAGACATCCGGTATATTCACCTCAGAATACCTATCACAAGTAGCATTACCCACAGAGGTCGGCTAAAAAACTTCGAGATGTGAGGAGTGTTTTAAGAATATCGAGATAGCGCATCTTATCGACGGGGACTAAGGTGGGTGCCGGACATCTTTCCTTGGGCAATTCCTACCTAACGAGTTTGCAATTCTCATCATGGTCCACCTTCCCTTCGTCGACGCTAGGGGTCTCCGGGCTCCCCTCGTCCACAGTTCTAACTCCTGCTTTTCAGCACTTTCAATCATTTTGAATCATAAATCTTGTGCTGTCAAGTCCTGTCCTCGAGCATGGCTACTGAAAAACAGCTGATATGGCCTTAAGAGGGAGTGCAGACAAGCACTCTCGTCGACGGCAGTATTATTAGAGTGAGAGATCAGCTAGCCAAGTGGCCGTGGACTTGAAACAAAGGTGTGTAGAAAGAACAGGAAATTTGTTTTTGTTATCTGCGTTTCAAATCCAATTCTTGGTGCTCAACCGAAGAAATTTTGTCGAGTTATCATTCCTCGGTAAATGATAATCGTGAGGGAGACTCCAATCAAGATTCGTTAAGGTTACAGCAGATTCGCAATCACCGTCTCTACATCATTCTACCATATTTTCTGTCTTCATTGCTTTCGGAACTCTACAGGATCATCCGAGGAATCTGATTGACACTTCGGGACCTAGTTATCGCAAATAAAGTTCCGAATATCTTCGACGACCAGCACTGTCATCCGACTTACCCAGGCAATTCTTAAACTATCTTCGTGTTATGATCATATATTTTTATTGCTGCTTGCAATCTCCGGTATGGAACAAAAGCTCCCAGTCAAAGATAAGTTGGTACAAAGTGCCGGAAGCTGGGTTCACAACCATCATCCAACTGCCGCGAAGGGGAGATAGGTTTCACCAACCCTAGCGGTGTATTTTGATTCTTTAACCAACGCTTAGCGATCGTAGACACATGATGGAAGCAGACGTTTTGCTAAGTGCGAGTAAACACTCAGAATTCAAGTCATTTAGTACATTGCTTCTGGTAGTTTACGACGGCATAGAACATGAAGTATATATATCGCATCCAATAATCTAGACCAGATGGGGCTACTGTAACAATAGAAATACAGTAAGACACTCTACTTTTTGTAGATGAATTTCTCCTTTCAGGACAGCAAATTCCAATCAGAAATTATGACATTGTAAACCCTGCAGAATGGTTAAAGGCTGTCGTGGACCCATCGGCTGTAGTGCGGTCGCTAATCTGACTTGAGTAGTATCGAGGCATTTCTGCCGACATGAAAGCCTGAGAAAATTCCAATCAGGGAACCCTTACTGGCTACCGGACTGCCGACTATCAAGCAAGTTATCAATATTAAGTCGCTAGCGCACGGAAGTATTGTGTAATGCAAGTTCATATATTGTCTCACACTCGTGGCTCTTCCCCCTTGGACCGATTGCAACCATTTAGTACTTTGTCGGTGACCAACAAATTTCAAGCGCAATATAGTAGTCGTAACCATGTGCCAGAGGACTTACGATCTGTCTGGGATAGCTGGAAGATACAAACCCGGGCAGTCTGCTGTTTGAAACCTCTGCTGTGGTACAGGATTTCGATTTGCGAGATGTTGCTCAACGGATTTAGCTTCGCGGCGCTGTCGACGCTTGTTTTCACCGACTTCGTGAACGCAAAACCTTTGACGAAGCGTGGACCTGACGATGAACTCGCAGCAACGGCTTTGAGCAATGCTTACAAGGTTTTGGATGGTACTCTCAGTGATGGGAGCACTCGAACAACCTGCTCGAAGGACACTATCGCTGTGCGAAAGGAATAGTAAGGAAGATCGTTGAACTCATAAGGAGGTAACATGCTTACACCATACCATAGTGGCGACTTGACGAACGACGAGAAAGATGATTACATAACCTCCGTAAAGTGTCTCATGAAGACTCCATCGAAACTCAGCGCTACACAGTATCCTGGAGCCAAGACTCGCTATGATGATTTTGTGGTTGTCCACATAAATATGACCATGGGTGTCCATGATACAGTAAGGCAGAGACTTCAACGAAGAGTTCTACACTAATAACTGATCCTAGGCAAGCTTCCTGGCATGGCATCGTTGGTACATCTTTGCATTTGAGACCGCTTTGCGAAAAGAGTGTGGATACAAAGGTTATCAACCTGTAAGTATTAGCCTCACTTGCATTTCTTCATCTTTATACTGATTCAATTAGTACTGGAACTGGGGCAAATACCCAGATCCAACCATCTCCCCCATCTTCGATGGCAGTGAACACAGCATGGGAGGGAATGGTGAATCTGTGAAGCACTCCGGCTACCCCCTTGGGATGGTGGGCATTCAAGTACCAGCAGGAAACGGAGGTGGATGTGTCAACACTGGACCGTTCGCAAAGTATACCCCCAAAAATCCATTTCGCTAGATATATAGCTAAGCAGCTTTTAGTACAACGGTCAACTTGGGCCCAATTGCACCTTCAATTGACAGAGCCTTAAATGTACCCAGGAATCCACGTTCAGATGGCTATGGATATAACCCTCGTTGTTTACGCCGAGATGTGAATAAGTACTTCACCTCGCAATACATTCGGCCAGTCGATATCGCCAAGCACATCACCAGTTCGAAGGATATTACCGCGTTCCAAGATACTTTGCAAACGGATACCCGTGCTGCCTTCTCTATGCATACGGGAGGACATTATTCGATCTGGGGCGACCCTGGTGGAGATTTCTTCGTTTCGGTACAACAAATCACTCCTTGTGTACAACATGATGGCAGCTAACCTTGTATCTAGCCTGGCGAGCCAACATTCTGGCTTCATCATGGTCAAGTCGACCGTCATTGGTGAGTGCAAATCCACACTCCAATCTCTCAATCATGTAGACTAATAGTTCAAAGGTGGATGTGGCAAAATCAGGATCCCGCAAATCGGGTTCAGCAATACAAAGGAGGAACTGTCATGGGAAACCACAACAGCAAAGCAGGAAGTACCAGCGACATCCAGCAACTCTCCGTGGTGACCCCAGCTGGAATGACAGGAATTCCAAGCAAGAGCATCTTGTCAACTCTCGCAGGGCCATTCTGTTACATCTACCAGTAAATTGTTGGAGGATTTGTCGCCACCGACGAAAGTAGTCAGTCATTCAGAGATTGCCACAATAGACACAATTCCATATCATCCCAAAGTTTTCGGTGCAAATTTGGTCGTCGACTCGTTAATCTCGCATATGCACCCCGGATTCTCGTACCGGCGAGTGGCTTCTGCCTCATCTGACCCTGCGGTTGATTGCGTTACTCAAGCGAGCGCCCCTATTTAGCCAGCAACCCATCATTAATGCCCTTTTCCTAATTCGCCCCTCCGTGACGGTGTAGAACCTTGAACTCACGCGACCCAACTTGGGCACATTTTTAAATGTACTTCCAAATTGAATTTGCTGTCCTCTGCCGATCTGATCGGCTCGAATAACGGCAGTTTCGATTGAGCGGATATGGCTTTCTCCTTGCTGAAACTCCTTGCACGCACCACCAATCGTGATTTCCTCGTGGCAGCATACCTCTTCCTACAGGATAGCTTCTGCAATTTGTGTGAGTACGGAACTAGACTCGGTGGGGAATCAGGTTCTTGCTTACCGCTATCTTGTATTCGCCACACACTACTCTACATAGCGTATTTATTGTCTCAGTTCACGCTTACATATTACATTCTAGTTCTATTGTTAGAAATACACTTTGAGTACATAATTACCATATTTTGAATCAATTCAATTCCCATTCTCTTATCTTCACAATAACCCATACAAATTCCCCATTCTCGGCTTCCCCTTGTCTGCCTCCTTTCTCTCCTGCTCCTTTCTCACCGTCTGTCGTCGAGCGAACTTGTGCTCCTCAACACGGCACACAGGACAAGATCTCGCAGAGTTTTCCCAATCAGTCTTGCTAAGCTTACATTGGCGCCAATGGTTGGGACTCTCTGCGCGTTTGCAAACCTCTATGCGTTTGGTTGAGAAACCGCAACAACATGCGTGACGGACGTTCCACTCTGTGCACATGGATGGGAGTGGAAAGAGGGGGGGAGGGCTGGTGGGGGGTGCTGAGTGAAGTGGAAAGATGGGGTATCAAACTGCTGAAGACTTGAGCTTAGGTCGAAGGCTTCAGATGTTTGATGGCAGGAGGAAACTTGAGAAGGCCGATAATGACCTGACATTTATACATCATTTAGACAGTGAGGAAACAATCGCTTTACTGCCTGCGAGCATGATATATCTTTGTACACGATGAAACAACCCCAAACTTCATTTCGTTGCTCTCACTGCTCGGTTGAGCCAAACCCTTTGTCCAAAAGGACTGTCCAGAACCAACAAGGAACTGTGTCTGTGGTAACATCGCTGGCTGAAACACTGTTGTTCTATGAATCTTATTGGTATACAGAATCTTGTGTAGCTCAATGATGCTCATTGGACTACACAACACTCATCTGGATAGAAGTACCCCTGGCATGGTCCTTCCACATTGTTGACCTTGAAACCCTTCTCCAAGCAACCTGGGATATCTGCATTATTGTCGGTGGAATTGAATCGTCTGCATCTGTTGGTCTTGACGTAGTATCTGTGCCCGCAGCTGTATTCGTCGACCTCGATCTTGCACATTTCCTGATAATTGCGCATGCGGCGAAGCCCAAGTTTTAAATTGTTCTTGCTTCTAGCGATGTGAAAGTCTTTTGTAGTGGCAATGTTTAGAAATTGTTCTTAAAGGGTGCGATGAAAGAAGATCATTGTGGTGGTTATGATTTTGTGTGATCTCGCTGTGGTGGTGGCGGCATGAACACAGAATTGCTATCTGAATCACAACGAATCGCGGGTGTCATAGGAAGAACCCTCGGTGATTGGAATAGTATCACTCTGTATCATAAATTGACAACGAACTTCTGATTGACTGGTTTAATATAGAGGAAAATAACATAGAAGCCAAATAGTATAGACGTAAATTCAGTCCTCGATTGGTTGATGAAATTCGCAGATTCCCCTCGATCGCAAGGGCGCAATTTTTGGCTCTCGATAGCCGTCCGCCATTGCGCAAAACGCATGCCAACTTCCTCTATTATTGCACGACGCAAATGTTATCGGGATAGCGACAACCCTGACATGGTTCTTCGGAAATGTTGACTTTCTCCTCCACACACCTCGCATCATCCTCGCCTTCTTTGGGAGGATCTTTTGTCCAGTCGGGGCATCGAATTGTGAATGTCGAGCCTGTGAGAGTGTGGCCGCAACTATATTGGTATAAGATTCTGTTACACATCATTCTGATGCGCCACCTTTGTTTTATGCAGAGGTGAGGACCTGGAATACAAGTTGTCTTCGGTAGCGCTGAGGGATTCCTGTTGGGATTTGTGTGGTTTGTTGTGATGAAGTGAAAGGAAAAGCATTATTTCGAGTTTGAGACAATACATCGGAGAAAGTATATTCATATTAAATAACGACAGGTCATCGTGATTCGTGCATGTTACAACGTATCGATTATATGCTGTATGCATACGCTGTGATGAATCACGAATACTTAGCAAATAGTCAATACTCTTCTCACTAATTAAGCTCACTAATAACTTCATCCATTCCACAATATTTTAACTTTCCATGCCTGATCTGTTCAGCATAATATGTAGGCTAGGACTCACCTGCGTATATTTTAGGGAACATCACTGTGTCGGCGTTGTCTTGCGCTTAATCAGCTTTTGTATCCTCCTTTTCTCCTACAATCAAGATGGCCATCTTAGAAACTATTCACAAATATCTGGTGTTTGTATCCCTCGAAACTCCGTCTACGATTAATCCTTTCCTGCTAAGTTCTATCCTTGAACTAATTTTACCCTGAAGTCTGTGCTTGTACACAATTTTGTTTCTACCTGAATTACCAAGCCTCTTCTTAAACATCCTAATTGTTCACTCGAGTCAGTCTACAAGCTCCAATAGAAGCTCAAAGCCCAAGACAATCAACCATCCTTTGTTCCGAGGATACACTGACTTTCTATTGTATATATACTGGAGTGGCAGAACATTACTCACTCGGTACCACACATCTCATTTTACCTTGCCACCAATCCAAGCCCCCTAAGGGTTAAGAAGATCGCAACTAGCTACTTTCAGCGTACTCAACAATCCACAACAACCCATCCAGCATGTGCAAATACAACAAACAAATATTCACCTGCCACCATGCCCTCACCCCCGAGACCATCCCCTTCTGTGCCCCGGAGTATGAAGGGAAGCAGCGCACCTGTCCCAACTACATGATAACCACCGAGATAATGAAGGAGGCCTGTCCTTATTGCAAGAATATGTCGGTTAAGAATGAGGGAGAGTCGGTGAGCGAGAGGGAGGGACTTGGGACAGTACTGCTGCTGAGTGTGGGGTATTTTGCTTGTTTTCCATTTACGGGGACCTGGAGACTTTGTTGTGGCGAGAAGAAGTGAGGATAGAATCGAGAGAAAGAGGCGGGAAGTAGAAACTGCGGTGTATGTTAGAGGCGGGATGAGAGCCGGGAGATTGTAGAGGGCTGTTGGGGTTTCTTAAAGAATAAAATCATAATTTGCTCTATGTTTGATTTGACTGTGGTACTATGTAGGTGTTGAGCTCCATGTTAGAATTCTTCTGGGAGCACAGGTGTTTTCTCTATAGATACCGGGACGTAATTCGATCAAACCCATCTCTTCATACTGAATTTGAAGTAAGGTTTTATATTTCATGTTGTCGAAGATCTAGGAAAGTGCGAGAAGATCCTTAGCCTCAATAAAATACCGGACTTTATATAACAAGTTACCAAAAATTCATAGGAGCAAAAGAATTTGCTCTACATACAGCTATTCTTTTAGTCGACAGCGTCGATGTATATAGGGCTACGAGGATCGTAAGATTTTGGGTGTACGCCGAGTAGATACCCCTGCTCTTCCTTGTGTGGAAACCTTTACCCTTGGCTTCACTTGGTATTAGTAAGAGAAGCCAACTATTATCATCATGTAAATCTCACCGATATCTAACTCCACTCGGATCTCTTTTCACTCATCACAAAGAGACAATATTAACTTTCACGTAGCACAGAAAACATAAGCGTAATAAAGCAAAATTGTAGAAAGACATATCAATTTCAAGATCTAGGGTTATTGAGAGAAATGGCAACTAGCGTTCATCGCAAACGCCAGGATCTGATATAGACGGGCCACGAAGAGAAAGATGATGATAAATTCAAGGACTTTAAAGCCGACATCGCTCTGCAGAAGAGCCAAAACAAGCTGTTTACGGAACAACGCAAGAACAATCACAATCACTGAGATAACCCTCATCCTCATAAATACATCCCCCACAACCCCCGTCCCAAACAATCACACCAGCCAGTAAAACGCTTCGCCGGGCCAATCACATCACTACCTCCCATCCTAGCCGTTTGACTAGCGGCCTCCTTCTTCTCCTTCGGTTTATGGGCTTTGATTTCCGCAACCGCAGCCGCATAATCCGCAGGTGTTTTCAATCTCGGCGCCTGTGTCACGACAGACGTTGGGGCGCTGATTGTAGGCATGGGAGCCCGTAGGTTACTGTCGAACAAAGCCTGTTTAGCACTGCAGGTAGCGCAGGGACCCGTGAGATGTTTGACTACTGGGGAGTAGTCTGGACATTCCCGTTCACGACCCAGGTGGGTCGGTGAGCAGGCATGGATAGTAGAGACATCCGTTACGGCGTGGGAACAGGAGTAGTAGCAGGTTTCCGCGCCACACATTTTGGCGGACGTGTGGAGGGTTGGGCCGAGTAGAATACTTTGGTTAAGAAGGTTTTTGTTAACCCGAGTAAATTATGGGCAAAGTACGCTTTGGATGGATGAATAGGATGCCCCAGGGAATAAGGCTAGATGCGATACAGAAGAGTATGGGAGAGAAGACTTGAAGAGGGAATGTTGCGAATAAAGTACTCGGAGTTTAGGCTCTGTTTGATTAGGGACAGGAGGAGTAATGAATTGTTCTTGATTTTATTTGAGGGCTGGATAAAGGATGCGATAACGAATAAAGGGGAGACTATACCTTGTTTACGGTGGATGATCGAACAGCTATTAGGAGTAACAGAGCTTCGGGTACAGCAGCGTGTAGTAAATCATGGGGAAAAATTCGTTCTGTCATGCTCCCATTAGTCGTGAATGTCTAGGGCATCAATTGCGTCAATTCGTAACTTCCGCCTCAACCTTCCAGTCTGACTTGAGGCCTTTCCCAATCTTGTCAAAAACGCTCTCGATATCACCAGTAGTGAGACAACCGCTCGCAAGTAGATGCAACTTAATCTTGAGTCTAATGCCAACCTTGTGGCCTTTCTTACCCAAACCATGAGATATTCTTGGTTCAAGGAGGATGTGCTTGTGCAAGTCCACCTCACTTGTAGGAGGAGCTGGCATCACAATTGTCAGCGTCCGAGCGATTGCACCAATATATCGACACCACCAGCTCAATTCATCTCCAATCAACGCTTGAAGATTGTCTGCGAGTCTCTTGTCCCCAGGTCCAAGGTCGTTTCCCCACCTGGCACACATCGTGAGAGCGAGCACGGCGCGAATCTGATGTGTCATTCCAGGAAGGCCTGCTAGAGATCCTACTATTGGAGCGTGTAAAGACTTTGAAGAATTCGTGCCATTCGAATCACCCATCTCATGCCAGGTATATGCAGCAAAGTACCGAAGCATATCTTTAGTAAAGATTGCTGGGCATCGCTCAGTAAGAGCCGATGAGATGGTGGCAGTGATAGCATCAATGACGCCGGTAGCCCTCGATTCCACCACTCGAGGAAGCAGTGTAAGCGGATTGGTTTCGCGAACATGAATTGGTAACTTCATATACAGCACACCTTCTCGGTTGCCACCACTGCAAAAGACGACTTTTTTGACTTTTGGGACTGCCTCAACAAGGGCTTCAACTACAGCCGCAATAGCCGGGAACTGCTCTCGCCTTCGCTTTGAAAGCCCAAAGATTTTACTATCATCGTAGCTGTTTGCATGTAACATCTCTCTCCACTTGATGAATCTTTTGCCTGGCACGGTGTACCCACCTATTGTTGGGATAGGGTATGGCTGAAGAGGGTCCGTATACATTAACATGCTGCCGTACCCTCTGAAACCTCCCCCACAGAAGTATATTGTGATACCATCCTCATGCTCAGCCTGCTCCTTTAGCTTGGGAAATCTTGCCGTCGTGTCGTCAAAAGTCTTCTTCATGCCCGCCCGTAGTTCTACCTTGGCGGCATGTCCGTCATCTTGACTCGACATGGCAAGCGTGAGCTTAGCAGCACCAAATGGCAAGCTTTTTGCTGCTTCGGCTGCCAATATATCGTATTGTTCTTCTGCCAAAGAGTTGATATATGTCATTTGAACACTGCCGCCTCCTAGATCCATAAAGAGGCCATCAACATGATCGAAGCCGCTCCTCGCTCCCATAGCTCCGAACAAACTCTCCATACTAGGACTCAGGATATCAACCGCTAGGCCACTGGCTTCTTTGATCGCGAAAAGCATCCGGTCTCTATTCTTCGCAGTGCGCATAGCTTCCGTCGCGAAGACAGCAATGTTCTTTTCGGGAACTCCATATCCGTCGCAGATAGTCCGAAATCTTTGCAGGGTTTGTGCGACTCGTTGGATCGTTATCTCAGAGAAGTGGAACTCTTGCGCATCTGATCTAGATTCGTGGAGCGCATCGAAAAGGGAGATCCCAGCGCGTTCGCGGTAGACACAATTGAGCAGCCGGCTTCGAGGGGGAGACAGATCGGATATGGAGAATCGTATGCCATTGCTAACACGGAGATGGTCAGTGATGCTGTGTCGGCGAGCTGGGAGGCATGGCTACCTGCCCATGTCGACGAGGGCATAAAGAGGCTTCGGATCGAAGGCATCAAGTTTGGGCATGAGGGTCGCAAAGTTGTCGAGTGTTACGACATTCCCCCCAGGGTCTGACATGTCTGATATCTGGAGAGGATACGAGATCGTGAGCTAGTAGCGCGACGTCGTATGGATAGGGAGCGCTAGAGTGAGCGAGGGGCAGAATTATGTCTCAAAGCACTTGCGTTGGAGATGGGTAGAATTTGGCTCCTTGATGCTGGCGCATCTATGATGGTAGTGTGAAAGAAGTTGATGGCGGCAAGAAACGGAAATATGACCTAGACGCGTTTCCTACGTCGAACCCTGCCTCAGCCCAGCACGTGACCATAGTTTTAACATCACGTGCACCTGTCTCGTCCCGCCCAAGGTGGGATCCATGGATCACTCCATGTCACGTCTCCACCATACCCATTTACAATGAGCATCAAACGGCGAAATCAAAATCTACTTGAAGGCGGCAGTAGTACCTCCATCGCTTGGCCTTAACCTTAGAGCATGAGCAAAGGAAAGCATAGCCTGCCAAACATCGCGTCGACATCGCGTCACAACAACCTCGAGTTCCATTGCTAAGTGTACACGTCTTTGCGTCTCTTCTCTGGATACTCTGTGTTTACCATTAAAGCACTCAAGGCATCCTCACCTCACCATCCATTCTTATTCCTCAGGAGTACAAAACACATGTCGGCTTCGCACTCCTGCATCAAACGGCCAAGGGACGGACGGGGACCTCATTCAACCAACGTCATCACATTCAAGATAAACCTTTGCACTTTCAATCGTCATCTCCATTCAGATCACCATTGATATATGCATATTTTCACTCTGGCTATAGGCAGTCCGGTTACGATACACAAGTCTAACCCTTTTTCCTTCGTTGAGCTCCTACTATATACATCCGACCTTGTCTTGCACTCGGCCCTGTGTCAATCAGAACCTTGGGATGCGCCTTGTCTCGTCATTTAGGTCAATGTTGGTGTGGTCCAGGTAATGTAGTCAGAAGGTCTGACGTTGCTCTGGTCGCTCTTGTCAACACCGGCAGTGTTGGCAGAGGCGTCGCCCTTGAGGAACCTGTTGATGAAGGCTGTCAACTCGGGCTGTTGAGATGATGGCATTCCGCAATGGCCGTGCGGTGAAGTTGAGGAGAGACCGAATGAGGAAGAAGCACCGAGCGCTTGGAAGATCAAGCCACCGGTTCTCATGCATCCGGTGGTGGAAACGGGACCGAGCCAGTCGATGTTGTTCTCAATGACAAGAAGCCCTCGAGGAGCAATAAGACCAGCCAGCATGTGGTGATCGATGGCCAACTTCGAGGATCCATTGGCGCAGTTGGGATCAAGGAGCTTAGAGTACCATGGGTTCTCGCCCACGATCTGATGGCACGTCTGAATATTCTTTCCTCTGCTCTCCTCGATGTCAGAAATTCTCCAGCATGCTGCTCCTCCAGATCCCGACTCTTGTGGGATGGTCAGCGCAATACGCTCGTCAAAGGCACCGGCGAAGATGGCACCCTTGCCATTGCGGGAGCAACCGGTAACTCCAATTCTGTTGATATCGATCTTCTTTGATGTGTCCGCCTCGATGACATCAAGGATACGACTGACACCCCAAGCCCACGCGGTGGTGGCTCCAGCGTTGTGGTTCCTGCCGTACAAGTCGTAGAACTTTCCGCTTCCTCGACTGCCTGAACCTTGTTGAGCAGCAATCTGGTCGTTGTTGAAGTTGATCACTGCCACACCAGCGGGCATTGGAATACTTCCACCACCATAACCGATGATGGCGGGAACTGGGCCGCTTACGCCGTTGGGCATCCTCACAGAGGCCGAGAATGACACTGATTTGCCACCTTGTGATGCAGTCACAGAGATGGATGATGATGAGACCGATCCGGTCACCGACTCTGGCTTGTCTGGCTTGTCACCAGATTCCTGTCTGAAGAACAATTGGAGGATCTCCTGCCTTCTGCATTTCCATTGCTCCTTCGTGGTAACCTTGGACCCATCGGCGAAGGTAAATGGGTCGGGCAATTTCGTGCTTGCGGGCAAAGAAAAGCCAGCGGGAAGTGGCTTGCAATCAGCTTGACGCTCAACAGGTGTCGCTGGTATGGCGAAAACTGGCACAGCCAGCAAAAGCACTGAAGAGATACTGTACTTCATGTTGTCGAAGTTGTTTGCTGTCAAGGACGGATGAATCGTTGTTCCTTCGTCTGATTGTGGCCTCCGAGGGCTATCTTATATACGCTGCGTTCTCCACAGGGCATCCTCTCTGTTTGGCACTTACTCCCATCCAGGCCCCACACGGATCATTTGGAGGACAAAACTCATTATAGCCTCATGTCTCGACTCGTCATTGTGGCGCCGCAAGAGGACAATACGATATGAGAAGTCCTTGGAGATATTCTGGAGACTATCTTCACCCGCACCAATACCGACCTTCAATTGTTCAATGGACAGAAGAATGAATTGTAATCAATCAATAAGACGGCTCTATTCGGCCACGGCGTTGGTAGAGAACTCCCACCATAGTTTGTTATCCTCGAATCAGTCAACCTCGAAAAGAAATATAGAGTGTCCCACGAGACTATTCATGGACATGTGCCATTGGGGCCAAGAGAAAGAAATCAAAACACCTCGCAACCAATACGTTCTTCCCCGCACTCTTCACAAGAGCCTCTTGTACGAAAGGCGCCTGAAGTGCGGCGATCATTGTTACAGGCATGGGATTGGAACAGCTCGCCCTGGCTCACGAGTCTCTATTTTCTATATAATCTTGGCTTCTGCCCAGTCTTCCCCAGGTTCTTGATCGGTGGGGCTGAAGGTCGCGGGAAAAACGTTTAACCTTCTAACCGGACTAATTAATATATAATATCGGCTGAACTGATATTTCGTCACAACACTCAAACAATTGATAGCAAACACGCGCCAGAAAATCATCTTTAGCTACCAACCCGCCTTACTATCCTCTCGACAATCTCTTTTTATATATATATATCGTTAAACCGATAATTAATCCACGAATAAGGCGCTTGTTTCATTTCTAAGTATATGAAATCTGACGTAACAGCAAACTTGCCTTAGATATAATTTAATTATAACACCTAATGTAATGACGGCACTTATATCGTGTGGCGATGGCCGACAGGCTACGAAGATTGAGGGCAATTGACGGCTCCAGATACGTTTTCACCAAAGTTAACTCAGACGCCCACCCATCGATCGAATTCAAAGGTTATGGTCACGCCGGCACATCAGTCGCATGTAGCAGCACGAACTTTCTACATTGGGGTTCAGTGACTACTTCATCTCCAATCTTAGTCTGCTCTTACCTTGCTGCCGACCATGCTCAACGTTAAGCTATGTAGTTGTGTTTCGATCTACGTGCAGCAAGACCTTTTATGCCATTACAACTTAGCGAAACAGCAGCGTCTATCTCAGCGCCTAACAGCAATCGTTGCCACTAACTTAGCACTGGAACAACTCCGGTCCTGGGATTGTGTACGTCGTCGGTTCGAAGTAGTTATAATGCAATGAGGGGTCGCTAGTCGGGTATGCTCCTGGAAACACAACCTTCTGCGCTGGTCCTCTGATATTTTGAGCCATACAGCGCTATAGGATCAGTAGGTACTCAAACTCCTTGGTCTGAAGGGTACAGTATATACTCAGTACCAGGCTCATATGAAGCACAATCATCATTTGCACATCGAGCAAAGTACGTGATGACCGGTCCTGCGTGACTAGGCCAAGCCGCCTAGGGTGTCCATTTCAAGCTAACTTTATCTCCTGCTTTAACGAATCCACCTGTGAGAGCTGCTGGATATGAACCAGGGAGTTCACCAGCCGAGAAGCCTCCACCTTGGATTTTAATAGAGTTGACGTTGAAGACAGGACTGTTATTAACTAGAGGTCGAAAAATTGTTCCAGGGGCGGGTTTTGTGTTTCGGCCTAGTGAGGGACTATATCCCTAGAAACATAGATATTAATTCGGGTATTATGCCTAACGATCTAGAAGACTAACAGCGAATACATCATCGCAGATAGTAATATTCTGGATGTAACCAGGTGCTGAGACTGTGGCAGTGGTCGCAACACACTTCAAGAAGGCTTCGAAACACATACTGGAACATTCTAAGGTTTGCAAAGCTAACTAGATTTCAATGATGTGCTTTAATTCGTCACAGATGTCCTGCAAACCATACCCGATTGCTTTTATATCTCATTCTTTACCTCCCCCACCTTCCACACACGAGATTGCTTTCATATTTTCGTTCTACTTTCTACAATATGTATCCGCAAGCGTACATTCAATTATTCAGTAAACATGGAACAATCCAATCCCATCAAGATCATGTTTTCTAAGAATTGGTACCATAGAAATCATGATCACATTATTGTTGTTCCGTCGTGTACTGTAACTTTTACGTAATCCCCGGGAAGCATGATTGAATTAGCATATTACAGTATTCGGAATCCTTAGCGGAAACTCTATTTATCAATTGCAGAGTGGTCACTCCAGTTATTGTTGAAAGGGTAATCATGTCATGATTTGAAACTTCTGAAATTCCGGGGAAAATTTTGCCTGTTGCAAAATGCACTGCACACGGGCAAGTGTAAATGACTTGCTGCCCCTTGACATATATAGACCCATATAGACTAATCTGAGGACCAGCCAGGCTGAAGCGATATCCAAATGTCCACATCTAAAAGTACAGTTGGTATCCTGCTTCTAACCTGAAGGGCACCGTCTCATGCCCTTGTTCCATTTTGAACACTTCCATTCTGCCCTTTCGTCGAAACCGTTGCTTCATGACCTTTAGATTCTTGCCAATTGTTGTCGAATTTCAAGGAGGCAAGAGCATTCCATGGTTGTTCTGCTGTCTTCTCTTCCAGCCATCTCATCATTGGAGTGTTATTTTGAACCGTCCTGGCTAGAGTAGAAGAGCTTGAAGAGTTGTGTGGCCGGTCAACCACAGTCTCGATCCTTTTGGTATTCTGATTTTGTTGATTCATGATTTGCTGTGTCCAGAGGAATGGTCTTGATCTCGAGATGAGCTGTAATTATCGTTACTATTCTCCACTGTTGAATGTTGGAAATATGCTCTTACCTTTTAATATCTTTTACTTTACTCTGTAATGTTTGGAATTGCGAAGTATTTTGTTTTTCCCAGGTAGTCTCTCGTCCATCTATATATTTCTTTAGTTTCATTTGTACCTCTCTAGTATCTCATTTCCCGTTCTTCAGAATGAAAATGATAGGCACGGAAAACTGGCCCTTTTAACTAGCTTCTGCGCTAGCTTATCTTCTTTGCAAGGTTTCATCAACATTTCAAGCGATGGCCACCAGTTATAATCTACCCCTTCCGGTGCCTACTCCAGGGCCACCTATGAACCATTGCTGATCGTAGATCAAATATCACTTATAAACGCTTGTATGAGGGCCACCAATGATCCAAATTATAAACTAATTCACTACCACAAGTTCTCTCCCCAGAAGACACCAATGAGAAACTTTAGGCGCCTTTAGGTTATGCTGTACCTGGATGAAGGGCCACCAATACAGTAGCTTTTTAGGATGACAAATCGTGTGAAACCAAGCTTGTACACTGACTGCTTGGGACTGCTTCATGATATTTTCTAAACCTTCCACACTGTAGAAAGCATTAAGGTCCTCAACGCCGTGTTTCGCACGCGCGATCAATATCAGAACATCACCTTACCTCTTTTGAGTGTCTACTGTAGGTGTTGGGGTAGAGACGGGGAGGAGGCTGAGACACCCACAGCCTCCGAGCTGTGGGCGTGATACTCGTTCTCGGAGCGAGGACAGGTATTGAGCGCTTCCCTTTTAAACTTTGAACATCCTAGACTCTTACAGTTGCTAACCGGTAGCTATGCGATAGATTTCTATTCGAATTAATTCTATTGAGGTGTTCGCGCGAAAACTACACGTCTTCGCGCAATCGTCATCCCAGCACAGTTTCATAATCATCGTATTATATATATACCGCCCAGCTATTCGAACCAATACCTAGATCGTCGAGAAATCGAGAATGAGACTACTGAAGAACCTACACACTTGTCAAAGCGGCATCGAACCTCGAATGGAGAAAGTAGTGTTCGAAACTCGACCAACAATTTAAGGAGATCAAGCGATATTGGAGCTGGTTTCTCTATTTTTTATTCGGAACAGTTATATAGCCCTATCTCAGGTGAATTCGACCTACAGTCAACGGACTTTAGAAATAGTGCCCCGGACTCATCTCTCGGTGTTGGAAACTTCGAGTCAGTACCGCAGAATTCTGACAACGTTCATGGGCATATTGACTTTGGCTCCGGTTTCGACGACCTCTTATCCTTTCCATTTCCTTTTGAAGACTATCTTATTTTCGAACCCGAACACACGATACAACAGCCCGTCGGGGTTTCTACACCACCCCAGGATTTCCTCTCTTTTCCTTCGCCTCCAATTTCCCACCCTCACGCCCAAGACTTATCTACTTCCACCCCTTCCTGTGGCCATGCTCCTTCGCCTCCAGTTTCCCACCCTCACGCCCAAGACTTATCTACTTCCACCCCTTCCTATGGCCATGCTCCTTTGTCTCCAATTTCCCACCCTCACGCATAAGACTTATCTACTTCCACCCCTTCCTATGGCTATGCTCCTTCTCCTCCAATTTCCTACCCTCACGCCCAAGACTTATCTACTTCCACCCCTTCCTATGGTCTTGCTCCTTCTAGAGGGAGCTTACCCCCAAGCAATCCGGCGACGAACAGCTTGACGCCACCTCCAGCTGCCAAGCTTGTTATCTCGCCTTCGTCATCCTTCGACTGTCCAGTGTGCCATAAGAGGTTTTTCCCGTCGCGGTTCAAGTATGTCCACCAATAATGTGCTCAATGTGACATAGCAAGCTGCCAATCGTTCTTCAGAAAACATACAGACACCTGCAAAAAGATCACTTGTCCAATTGAGGGATGCAACAAAGAATTCAAAGAGCTTCGGAGCCGTGACCGACACATAGAATCTACCCATACAACCAAGACGTACGGTCCGTGTGGAACATGTGGCGAAACTTCAAGAGAAAAGACAAGTTTAATGAGCATATGAAGAAGTGTCCTTCTATAGGTAATAAGCGGAAGAGGGTGAGTGAGTGAGGGAGGCATCGAGGCTGAGATTTTGGTTCAGCTCGATGGAAGCGGGAGAGAGTCTGTTGTCACTGTTTTGTTCGAGCTACATGCTTTCAAATGTATTTCATAAAATATCTTCCTTTTCATAGTTTCTGTTATGCGCGAACTCTCTAAGTAATTTCCGTCGAGTTGTTTTCTTTGTGGCCTATGGCAATGCAAATTATTTAATGGAGCTTAATAGCATGTTAGCTGATTGTGCATGATCCATAGCCGTAGTTACAACGTGCGGCACCGGCTTGTAGTCGAACGATAACTCCGCAGTGGTGCGAAGTAAGTTCCCAATGTCAGTAATGCAAAACTTAAGTTCGTTTCGTGATAGGAATCGATATTATAACAAACATTTGCGTCAATGGGGCGTTCGAAGTCTTTACCCTTCTCAAATCGTAGGCTAAATCATCCGGTCCAGCCATTACTCCCTTCTCCCTTCTCCGCTCTCCCCTCTCCCCTCTCCCCTCTCCCATAACCCGTCAACATCCTTAACTTTCTCCTCCTGGATTTCTCGCGGTGTGTTGCACTTTCATGAATAGAAGGCAAAATCTTGCTTAGGAGTAAATTTGCTTCTTCCTGCCATATTGGGCTATGTTCTGTCAATCGAATCAAAAGTCGCGAGGCTAGCGATAGTCAGGGCGGAGGAGGCTTCAAGCGTTTTGCCAATTGAGCTTCGTGAATCTTGAGGGCAACTTCTAGCACGGTAGGGTTAACCACATGCCCGCCTAGCTCCAAACTCCTCGCGACAGAGTCAATGATCTTGGTATTTCGCTTTGAAAGAAGACTCGAATCCTTGACCTTTATTCTTTTGTGTCGTACTTTTGACTTACTGACCTGAACATCAGTAAACTTGCCTCAAACATGCCTTTAGACATAATTGTTTACTGGTCTAGTGTCAACATGGCTTGTTACATAACAGGCAAAGAAATAACACCCTAATATCATTTACGGCTTCCTAGTAGACTGTTGAACTGCCACCCTGTAGAGGTCATTTCCTTAAAGCTGCCTCTGAAAATGTTTAGAATGAGGTAACACCGACTGCAGTACAAAATTTAGCAAGATGTCGAGTCTTCCCGCTTGTATGAAAAGAGACGTAGTATTAAACAAGCTTAATCTTCCTTGATTTAGCTCTAGCGGACAATTGCATGGTTTAGAGAATACCTTTCGATGAGGCCGCGATGGAAAAACCATAATCGTCAGGCCAGCGGAAGGGCCATCGCTGTGGACCAATCATTTTTATTGCAGATGTGGTAGCACCTTCGGTCACACCATCAACTTGTTCTTCAGAGTACGAATATCCTAGATAAAAAAACTTTTCGGATGAAATATTGCATGCAAGGCTTTCTATCGGTCCTTCTAAAATGGTCATCGAGTACGACTCGCACCTGCATAGATTTCGACCTTAAACCCGCCACAAAAATGCGTGTTCATCTAGGATGCTAATAAACCAGCCCTTTCGTTAAACAACAGGCTAACGTTCTTGGCACCTTTTGTACAAATCAAGTCCGTGAAAGCATCCCCTTGCCAGTGAGAGACTTGGTGAGTATTACCCCAACACCGCCGACAAGAACTGCCACACCACTAAACCATGCAGCTTCATCAAACCTCCCATACCTGTTTACCAGCGCGCCGGTAATCGGAGGACCAATAAGTGCAGCAACAGAAGTGATTGACATTGCCATCCCATAGTACGTCCCGAACTTCTTCGGATCATTCGTCACCGACATGAAGCTAAAAGACATCAAGGACACAAGACCACCCGAGAAGAACCCATACATTGCGGCAAAGACAACAATAGGGGAATTTGTAACGGCTCTGGTCCAGCAGAAGATCATGATTCCGCTACAAAGTGTCGTCGCGGTGAGCATGTTGAAACCACCAATTTTGTCTGCTAGAAGACCTGGAATTGCACGACCGAAGAAGGATGCACCGTTGAAGATGGATGCCAGGTATGATGCCAGCTGGACGCTCATGCCATGTTGCACGGCGTATGTGGGGATGTAGAACATAGGCACGAAAATTCCCAGAGTTGCGCAGAACATACTGACTATCAACGCAACATATGGAGGAGACTTGAACGCTTCAGGTAAGAAGAACGTTCCTTTCCGAGACGGGAGCCTTGCTTTAACTGTATATGCAGTGATGGCTAGAAGTGGCACCATCATAAAACCGCAAATGCGAACCGTCCAGCCGAATGACAGGTTTGGGTTGGCGAAGAGTTTGCTAAGCATAATCGGAAAGACTACACCACCAATACTCGAGCCGCCGATGGTCAATCCCATGGCAGCAGCTCTTTTCTTTTTGAAGTATTGACCGGTAGCAGCCATGCAAGGACCTAGCATCATGCCCATCGTCAATCCACCCAACAGACCTTGCGCGAGGATGAAGTGCCATAGTTTGGTGGAAATGCTTGTCATCATGACGGAAAATATGTAAAGAACGATCGGTGGATAGATGACTTTCTCGCCATGTTGGTCGAATAGTGGACCGCTGAAGAGACCTGAGCCGAGGAGGATGAAGACTTGCAGGGAGCCGATCCATGCTATTGAGGATGGGGACTCGTTCACGAGTTGATGAGAGCCGTAGTATTCGAGAAAGACACTAGGATGTTGTTAGTGGATCCTCTGTTGGGAGGATGGGCGTTTTTGCAATACCCGACAGCGTTCGCATAGCCGAAAGTTGCAAATAGCGCTACTGCAGATCCAAGTACAACAAGCCACGCCCTTGCACCTCCCTCAGGAAACTCTTCTTCTTCAACATTTTCTGGTAGTACCGGAGAGTTTCCTCTGAGAGAAAGTTTAGAAGTTGGAGTGCTGCTCGTAAGCTCTTGTTGGACTTTCTCGGTTTTAGAAGAAGACATGTCAAGCACCTGCGAAATTAACCTAAAGAGAGTGGAAAACACCTTCAAGTTAAAGGAATGAAAATGTTATGCTAGAACCAAACCATTGACGGAAAACAAATGCTAGTAGAGGTACACATTCAGTCGCAAGAACAAGAATATAAAGCAGTTGTTTCACTGATCCTATTTTGACCTTCTTTCCGCGGGGATAAGAAAGACCGTGGAAGAAGGCCGTAACTATTTTGGCAGAAGGCTCACTCTCGCTCCTAGGGACTCGTGCATCTTGTTTCCATGGGTATAATAACACAAGCTTTCCTCACCGGGACTCGGGAAGGCACCCTCAATGTACTTCATAGTGGCGAGGCTAAATCCGGCCTAGTACAGAGCCCTACAAATAAGATGGAGATTAGGGGGTCTTAGCGAGGCGATATCTGATCAGATTAGATCTTGCCTACAACGTTGTATGAAGTATGGAGTATGCGGTGGCTCGGCTACGGATACGGAGTTATTTTCACACTATAGCGGCTGCAAGGAACTGGTTCGTCTCCAGGTAGCAGTTGAATGTGACTCTCTGATGCTTTGTATAACGATCCTCGAAACCATGTCACGAAAGATGAGTCAATTATCACGGATTTCCGATAAAGGAGATGACCACCTCCGTATAGGTACCTACTTAAGAAAGAGAAATCATGAATCACACCGCACTATGGTCAGCCCAGCCGGTCCAACATGGCAGAAAGCGGAGCAGAAACCTAGAGCTTTAATTGGCCAATTGTGGAAAAGTCCGGTCGTCTCCTCAGGCCCAAAATAAGCCCGTCGGAGTCGGAATCGCAGAAACGGACCAAATGAAAACCATACATATCTCCGTCAATTCGGTCTTTTCCGACCTTGACAGCTTTCTCGACTTTGCTATTGTGGTACTCGTACGTTGTGAATTGCCAAGATGGACGCCGACCAGAACACATCGCCCGTGGCTCCTGAGCCGAGAACTGCCGCGCCCTCCCAACGCAAGCGAAGGAGGCCTGCGCTATCGTGTGTGGAGTGTCGGCGGAGGAAAATCAAGTGCGATAGGAATATTCCTTGTGCACCTTGCACGCAGTCGAAGAGTGCAACATGCACGTATAGTCCCGAAGGATTTGCTCGCAAAGGTGGTCACATGCCTTCAAATCAAGGTGAATCAATCCATGCTCTCTATGTGCTCAAAAATCCGAAGTCTCGTTTAGCCGAAGCCCCTTATACTTTAAACGGCAATCAAGAGAGACCCCACCTTATCACTCCTCACTCCAGCTGTTTGGTCGAATTCCGCTTTCTCACTTCACGCATTGTTTTCAATGATAGATAGTTGTGAAGACTGACTAGATTCAGGTGCTCGCGAAGCCATTTCACAGCCCTCCGCAACCCCACAACATTCAGGCGACGCAGCCCTCGCCACCGACGGACAAGCCTTCTCCTCACAAGTCAGCCAAGTACTGAGCTTCGATCCTCGCCCTCCTGAGCGTTCCCCCACACCAACTTCCGAGCACACCTCTATCGCCAGCACCTCCCAGTATGGAGAACAAGATGCAAAAGCGCTAGCCGAGCGCGTCAAGCGGCTAGAGGGATTGCTGGCTTCGACGTCAATCAGCGAGAATGGGAATGAAGGAAAGGGGAAGATTCATGCTAAAGACCTGAGGGGAAATCTCGCCAAGACTAGGTGGTGTGGAATGAGCCATTGGATGCAGGCGTTTGTACAGGTAAGACAATTATGAGATTCCGGTTTTCGTTCGATTAGCGTTCTTGCCACGGTTTTAAGCATCTGACGAGGCCCCTTGCCGATTTCGTAGACAATAGCTGTAGTTCCTTGAAGTTCTTGGGAGATATTACTCTCAAGTCTCATTTGAGAATTAGACCTGCTGTTTGAGAAATTTTGCGCCACGTACTAGAAGCATTCCACATCATAGGAGACGTTTATGCGATGGTGTGTCTCATGGTGCCGCTGATGTGGGAGGCTCTGAAGGATTGAGGAAAGTGGAATTAATCATTCCTTGCTTCATCCAAAGTCAATCCGCTCAGGTTCCTGTGTCAAATAATAACATTTTCTGCGATTTGAAAGTCTCGCACGGTCTTTCAAATACCAACTTGGAAGATAAATTAGCTAACCTTGTACAGGCGCGAAGGATCATATGTTTCGAATTCAACACCGGCACCATGGAAGACATCCATCTCAAAGACCTCAAACAAAACGAGGAACTCACCACTCTGGTTGACCGCTGTAAAGTCCTAGCCCGCATCATCAAAGCCGAGCAGATGCCCAAATGGTCCCTCTGGGGCGTGTCTTACAAAAAGCACATCCCCCCCAAATCAATCTGCAATGAGTTAGTAAAACACTATTTCCGCACACACGAAGCGCATTATCGCATTCTGCATATCCCGTCGTTTGAGAAGGAGTATGCGGAGTTTTCGAGCTTTCCGGAGCTGGCGAGTACGGTGGCGAGTGTTAAGGTGTTGCTGGTTATGGCTATCGGGGTTACGTTTTATCAAGGGCCGGATTTTGAGGAGTTGAGGTCGAGTGCTTATCATTGGAGTGAGTAGCCACCCCTTACCCCTTTTCTTGATCTCGCTAAAATGTAACAGTCTACGCAGCTCAATCATGGATCTCCGCCCCCAACGAAAAATCCCGCCTCCACACCTCCCTCATCCAAATCTACTGTCTATCCCTCATCGCCCGCGCCATCCACAGCATCAACGGCGACCTGACATGGATCACAATCGGCTCCGTGTACCGCGCCGCAATACAAATGGGCTTTCACCGCGACCCGAAGCACTTCCCACGGATATTGCCTCTTCATGGAGAGATACGACGACGGCTGTGGGCCACGATTCTGGAGATGAATGTGCAGGGTAGTATTGATTATGGAATGTCGCCCATGATGTCCGAGTATGATTACGATACGGAGGCACCGGCGAATATAAACGATGAGGATATTTCTGAAGCGATGACGACGCAGCCGGTGTCGAAACCGAAGGAGGTATTTACGCAGACTAGTATTCAGATCGCGATGCTTTCCTCGTTTTCTACGAGATTGGAAACTTGCCGCATCGTCAACGACTTTCGCTTCGAGCCTTCGTACGATGAGATTATTCGGTTGAGTACCTCGCTTACGAAGTCGTTCAAGGAGAACCACATTTTCATCTCCCACGCTCAACACAGTTCTACTCAAGAACAAGGCTTGAAGCCAAGTGCTCTTGATATCAAGCTATTGGATCTCATCACACAGCGCTTCCTTCTAGCTCTCCACCGTTCATTCGCCATCAAGGCTCGCAGCGATCCTCGATACTATTACTCCCACAAGATCTACATCGACTCCGCACTCGCCGTAATGTCCCACCCCGAATCTGAGACCCTCACGCCAGTGTCCTCCCCCAAGCACGCCCAAGAACTCCAAGACGACTTCACACGCCTCCGCCTAATCTCCGGCGGCTTCCTCAAGAGCATCATCTTCCACGCCGTCATCGTGATATACCTCGAGATGATCCTCCCTCTCGAAGAAGACATCTCCCTCTCCCAGTCCACAGACCAGAGAGTTCATCGCGCCCCCTACCGGAAATTCCTCGAGGAGATCCTCGAGATCTCCCTCCAGCGCATCGAGCTCGGCGAGACGAACGTCAAGGCACATCTTATGTTCAGCATCGCCCTTGCGCATATCGACGCGCTGGAACAGGGGAAATCCAGCGAGCAGGGCATCATCCAAGCAGCGCGGGACAGCTCAATGCTCTGCGAGAAGATCCTGCTGAAACGAGTGCCGAAGAAACAAGAACCCCATTGTTCAAATTTCGAAGAACCAACGGCGTCATTCGCGGGAGCTGGTGTGGAAGCAGCACCTAGTCTTGGTGTAGAGAGCCAACAGGCGTTCGGAGCGCAGGAAATGGATCTCACGATGCAGGATTGGGGCATGATGGATTTCGAGATAGGGAATGATTCGTGGTTGTTTCCGGCTTGGACCGATGGGAGTATGAAGCCCAATGCCGGTCCTGGTCTTTGGTGATGTCTAATATGGATGAGATTTTAGACAGGACTGGCTAGTTATGTGACGGGCGGTGTCACGGTAAATCTCCTGTACCTATATTGTGCTCGTTGCAGAACACTCCCCACACCAAGAGAAATTACAACAGTAAGACACGAGAATTCTACTCCGTGTCAATCTTAGTCCTACGGTCCGATCACTACGTGTCGTCTTATATTTGAAAGGTAGGGGCGTGTGTCCAAACTCTAGATACGCCTAAGGTAGGTATGATTAGTCTGAGGAATCTGGCCTAGTGTCATATTTAGGGAAAGGGAGTATAAATCATTCTACTATCTTATTTGGGACATTTGAACTTATTCTCCTAGGAATTTTAGAACATTCTAGCGGATCATCGTAAAGCATGTAGGAAAATTAAGGAGTGATACTAATACGCAGACTTCTGATCCAAGGTCATACTTAAGGCGGTTGCGTTCGTTGCCTATGGACGCAACGACTTTTCGTATCTTTGGATTAGACTCTTAGCTAGATTCATTTTCTTCTTGACAAGGGGTCAAGAATATTTTACTGATTGTGATGCAGAGTAATAATCATCTTAGTATGCTCTTCATCGAGAAGCATCAGACTCCCTCGCCAGTGTTCCATGATGCGCCGTCGTCATTGAAAGGTGCCATCGTGCCCAATAGATCATAGTTGAACGGAAAGCTTGGATCAAGATACGTCCCAAATATTTGGTCAATATCATTGAATTGATCAAACAAATCGGTGTTATTAGTGACCTCACCACTAGCTTGAACTCTAGCAATTTGATTAGAGTCTGTTGGTACAATGACTCCCTCTGAATCTGCTGCAAAGGGACCCTCAACTACGTTTGACGCGTGATTTGATACTGCAGCTTGAGATCCAGCATCTTGGGTTGGGCTGGGACTCTTGTCAGAACTTAATTTACGTGAAGGCACTAGCGGGATGTTGATGTTGCCAAATTTTCCAAGCCCATTTAAAACTGCGCGAGCTAAGGTTGCCATGATCTCTGCAGACCACCATGTGCTTCGAAGGTCAAGAAGGCATGTGTAGCATGCTTTGAATTCCTCTTTTGCGGGTTTGAGCATATGCGGAAATCGATTATGACGCATCTTGTTGTATGCAACCGACATGGCAAATGAGACCGTGTACGGGACCACAGGTAAGGCTAGCATATCTGGAAAATCATCTCCGGTGAGAAGAGATGTTACCTGAATGCCTGCTAAGCTCTGTCGAGAGGAAGATGCTGTTTGAGCGCTTGGAGAGCTGGTTACATTTGGTCTCGAGGACAGCATCGCCACAGCAAGATAAAAGATATGCAGGGTAACTTTCAAAGCATCAAAACAATTTCCTCGAAGCGCGGAAGTTAACTCACTTAGTTGAGGCGGATCCATAGACCAAGCCTCGAATTCTCCAACAAGCTCCTCAAATCCAGGAAACCCCTCTTCCCAGTCAGCCTCCGCTCTCACTGAGCAAGGGCGATACAACTCGATGACATTGTCTAGAAGTTTCGCAATCTTCAAGCAGACTTTGAAGGGGTTATTTCTCTCGACATCGGATGAGAACTCTTCAATGCTAACGTCACGATCGTGTATGATTACGGGCCTGCCATTGATCGCGGCATTGAGCTTATCCATGCTCCATAATGACCAGAACAGCTTATGACTTGACGTATTCCTCAAAGAGCCTCCGCGACGAAGATGAAGGCCAATTGTGTGGGCATGATGTATTGCTTCCGCCAGGTGCAAAGAGGATTCCTCTGCTCCATCAGAGCCTTCGCTATGCAGTGATATCAAGGCAAGGATTTGGATCATGCTTAGTTTGTCATAGCGAATAGTACTTAAAGCCTGGAGTATTGAGTGATACAAAGTCCTCGAGATGCCCTTTGAGCTCATTGGTGAGGGAGCAGTGGGAAGCCGTCGGTATGGGACAGCTTGGCTTTCTTTGACAGCGACTAGACAGACAGCATGAATAAGCGGCGTTGGGAGAGTGGATGTAGCATATGCTGCACGAAACTCATCCTCTTCCAATATTGGTAACAGAGTATTTGCTCGAGCAAAGTAGATACCAATCAAGGCCTCCTGATCTTCAACGCGCAGGATCGGAACGCTTTGTTGCTCGAGGGGGCCTTCAGGGGGTCTTCGCTCTTCTAGCCACACCCCAATATATTTGTCTTGAGGTTGTCCCTGGCTCACAGTTGGAGGTCGATCGAGGAAGGCCGACTCAGGGTTGAGATCGCCAACAAACCGCGTGGCGACTGACAGAGGGGTGGAGCATCCGCCTAGATCACCGACTGCACCATTTGTATTTGGTGAAGAGGTAAGGGTATTGATTCGTACTCCTCCTGAGGAGGTTGGACGAGGTGATCTTTCGGCCCCGGGACCCTTGGGAATTGCCAGTCGAGAGCTCGGGTCAACGCACACTGGTCCAGGACGATGATCATTTGAATCGCCGTGGTCGTTTGTATGGTTGCACCGCTTCTATCCTCGTATGGTTAGCCTACGTATTGGGAGATGCTAAGTACTGGGAGTCTACTTACCTTTCTCCTCTTGCAACTTTCACAAGCCCCATTGTACCGTTTGCGCTTCTTTGAGACTCCTGCTTGTTGCTCCACGAATCGAACCTCCATATCGCTTTACTATATATACTATATCCCATATTCATGACGTCATGGCGAAATTGGAAAGGAAACCGCATGCCTGAGTCTTGACAGTACGGCTTAATTTTAAAAACTGGACACGTGATATATTGTCAGGTGACCCGGATCGAAGTTACAGTAAAACAACAGCTCACGTGTTTGGGCTTGGCTGTGTGTGCAAGTTCAACTTGCAGATATTACATTATTATATAATGCAATAGGAAATTATTTTTGTAAGTATATAATGTTAGGATTCCTATTATCATATCTCATAAAAACCAGGTATTACCTTCAAAAATATAGTACCAAAATAAATATACCTAGGTACTTAAATAGGCAGGCAGGCTTTTAAAATACTTTCTAGGTATTAAAATTCCTAGTTACGATGTCTGTAGAACTAGTCTAATCGGGACTAGCGCGAAGCGTGTCTACCTATATTATGGCAAAGCACTTCGCACAGTAAGAATGAACAATCATCATATCACAACACAACAAGCAAAAGGTTTCACTTACAAAGTGACGCCCGTTGCCACGTTAGACCGTGATAAGTGATTCACTCGATAATCGGCATACTACGGTATACCGACACTGATCAGTAGACGTACAGATCAGGACAATAACTCAACTGCGCAAATACTCGAGTATCGATTCTGACAAAATCCAAGAACACATCAAATTCACCAAAAAAACACTACCCAAAATGACACCCCAATACGAACGAGCATTGGCTAGACGTCGACAAGATCACAACAGAGGAGATACAGGGCTACGTCAACGAGGTGATCGTCACACACATCACCGAGGAATACAAGGACAAGACTCTTTGGAGTGAATACCAGGAGGAGTTCGAGGGATTTTGTCTAGTCACATTTGAAAAGATGAAGGCAATCATAAGAAGAAAGCTAAAAAAGACACCTACTTCGCAGAGGAGTATTTGTGGGAAAGCAACAAGAGAACTACCCTCTCGCAAGTGCTTCTCGAGGTCCTTCAACGAGATCAAATACATGTTTAGTCTGATGCCGACATTAGATACGCACTCGAAGACGTTAATGGACTCTTAGATTCCTGGGCACTTAGGAAGCGTCTCAATCCAAATCAAGATGACCTAATCGATTCATCGATTCAAGCTCCAGCTCAGCCCGTTCAAGCTCAGCCTACTCAAGATCAGTCTACTCAAACCCGACATTCTCAAGCCCAGTTAATACAACCTATATCTCAATTTGGAAAGGAAGCTCAATCCCCCCCAAGATACTTAATACAAGCCTACCGCTGGCGCTCAATACAACAAAGAGGCGACCCCCATTACAATGATGTACTCGGACGCTAAGAAATACGATGGAATCAATGACCGTTTCGATTTCAAGCTAAGCATCTTTACAGATATTTGCACTCGAACTAGCCTCCCAACAGAAGGCTATATGCTTGCCTTCCCGACAATATGCTCAGGGGACTAGCGCAGACCCATTACTACAACCGTGGCCTAGCTAGTAAGGGCTTCGACGAGGCTTACAACCACATCCGTAGCTTCTTCGAAGGCCCCAAATACCACCGCAAGAGCATGGCTAATGAGGGCCCGTCTGGTTAATTCAAATACTCAGTATCTATAGCCAATCTTTAAATCCAGTATATGCGACCTCCACCGAAGCGTTTGCTTCACGCATATACCAGTATCTAAATACTAGTATTGAAACACTAGCTTTAAGGTGAAATCTCAAAACCTAGCATTTCAATACTAGTATCTATTAATTACTTAGTTGGGAATCTTTTCGTATTCGACACTTACCTTCATACAACAACACCATGGATTTCGACGACCCTACGAGCTTTACACTACTAACTCTTAACGCTCTTACGGTTACAGAGTATTAGAAGGAAACCTATTATAATAAACTCGAGAAGAGTACTTAGGCGTGAAAAAGCCATAATAAGACCTAGAACCTCCTACACACTAACCATAGCGTGCGAAGCCAAGAGTAATTACGCATACATCAGGAGACATTTAAGAGGCTAATCGATTACATGGAAGCTAGTACAAATTTGTGTGGTTCGAGAAGTACTTCTCTAGAGAATGTGTATATATTTTTGTATATAGTGTCATAAAATTAGGCCTTTTAAATACATTATCGCTAAGATTATAACCACCTTCGATATACTCTCTTCACAGCTCTATCAACGAATGTTCCAATTCCTCATTACATATGAAAAGCGTATGAGGCGGCGCCTCCTTTACCTTTGCGGTGGGCTTACTAGTACGCTTTAGGGGCATATTAGATGAACACGGAAACAATAATAGGCGAATATACTCTCCATATAGTATTACCAGGAAAAGCCACGGTGTACTAGGAAAAGACACGGTAAAGAAAATTTAATATCGAAGTTTGGCGCGAAAAGGTTATTCCAATTCCGAAGTTTCGTGATAAATACCGACATTCCACTAAAGCGTTTGGGTTTCTAGTATTGAAATATCGTATATACTAGTATTTAAATACTCAAAAGTGAACCAAACGGGCTTTGAGCGGAACTCTATTACCCTTCAAAGCTTAGTTGACTCTAATACTGACAAGAGTGTCTCGCAATGCTTCTAGCCTAAAGCCAAACCTCCGAATGCCAGACTTTCTCTCGAACAAGCTTCTTATGGCCTGCCAAGGGGTACCAGCCTGTCGGGTCGCCTGCTAAAACCAGCCTGAGGACATGTCGCTCTTATCCGTAGCCTACGGTACGTAAGGAGTGGGGATTTTTACCTCTTCTAGAGAGGATCCAGTGTTAGTGGAACAAAGGGCCTTATGTACGTAACGATGCCTGTAGAACTAGACTATTCAGGACTAACCTCAACGTGCTATTTACCTTAAGGCAACGCACCTCGCACAGTAAATCAACAAACACCATACCGCAACACAACAAGCAAAAGGCTTTTACAAAGTGACGCCCGTTGCCACGTTAGGCCGTGATAGGTGATACAACGATAATCGGCATACTGCGGTATACCGACAATTACGTATTAACTAAATAGCATATTTGCTTACTTTTGATTAAGTGCCTCAACCTCTAGATCGCCAACTTTAACTATCGCAAATAGGTCGTAGGTACCTATAGGTATACCTAGGAACGTCCGAGTTATTGTCCGAGTTGTTAAAACGATCAATAATTTCGACTAAAATTAGTTAAGGAGATGCTTCGCGTGAAAATTAGTCGTATTCTAGGATTTTGACTTTCCGTAAACTTTACACTTAGCTTAATCTAAACTAAGGTTATCAACTGGTGAGAAATTTTCACAGATTGATATAAATCCACGGCCTCCGATTGGCGTAAAAGATTCTTGGCCAAGTCCGAGCGTAATATAACGTAGAATTAGCGCTACATTATACTTTATTGTAACAGGTCTATTTTACAACCTACCTGCAACTTCAATCGTCGATGCGTCCTCTATACCCTTTTGACTTCCCAAAACCATCACCGAGAGGATCGTCAAATATCCAGACATCATGACAACCATGCGTACCACAGGAGATTCCCGTACCGTGGCCGTCCCATGGGTCTCAGTCATACCACCAGAAATCTGGGGAATGATCGGCCAGCAGGTACAGTCTAACCCAATATTTTCCCCTCATTCTCACTTACAATGCGACATGAGTGGAGTCGTGGATTTGCCTCCGTCTAACACAGCCACAGATTCGAAATCAAAAGACCCGTGATGACCTCGCTCGCGTTTGTCATACCTTCAGAGGACTATTCTTGCCACTGGCGCGTGAAAATCTACTTCTGAGGTTTCATCGGTATGATATCGATGCTTTGGATAAAATTCCACCTTTATCTGGCACGGAGAATGTCAAGGTTCTTAGTATCAAACTTCTCGAATTTCGTACTGTACCCAACGGCAGATATCGTATCGATCCTTGGCCACAGAGGTGGAATACTGTCATGGCGAACTTCATAGCCAGCATGATTAGCTCTATGCTGAATCTTTGTACTTTTCGGTATGCAGATCGTCTCTTCGAATCTCATGTCATCAACGCTGACTATTGAGATAGGTTTTCCGGTGGGGCAATGTGGGCAGATGAAGGTCCTTCAAAAATCCTACAAGATCCTAAATTGATGCGTACCTTGGAACAACATGAAAAGCTGAAGATGATTTACTTCAACCTTGATTATATGTTGATGGAGCAACCTACCCCGGACATCGGATCTGTCAAACTCGATGGGTTCCGGAATCTGACCTCGCTTGAGGTCTACAAATTTCAGGGTCCCGACAACAAGTTTATAGACGATTTAACTACTACCCTTGGAAATTCCCCTCTGCTCACGAAATTAGGACTAGGGAAAGAAATCAATACAGACCTCAGTGATTTCGAGGAAATGGTATTTTTGGAAGGCGATCCTTGTTTGCTGGAGAAGCTTTGTAGCAAGCTAGCTGCTCGAGGCATTTGTCCGTTGCCCATCCAGACTCTTCGGTTAGGTGTCTACTTTACACCATACAAGTCCTCTTCAGAGTCTGGCGAGAACTACTTAGCGAAGCTAATAAGCCTAGAGGGACTCCGGAATCTCCATGTATGGAATGGTCGTTACACAACTCCCACTGATGAAGAGGAAGAGCAAACAGAAATCCATTGGCCACTATTCGACGCTTGTCGAGCAGTCCGAAATTTCCAAATCACTTTACTAACACAGGAGGTTTTGAACTGGCTCAATGATAAACAATCGGTCCAGGAACTTATCCTAACCGACCATTACGACTGCCAGAATGAGGCATTTCGAAACATCAGCCAATTGCGCATTCCTCGCTTGTCCATGCTACTTCTGCGAGATAATGTGCACGCCCCAAACGCTCACCTACCGATAGATGATGGTGGAGCAGAGCAAGAAGCGGAGTGGAGTGAGTCGGATGGTTCAGCTGTTTTTGCTTGCTCGCTATTTGATGCTGGAGAGGAGCTTGTTCAGCGTCGTTCCTCCCTCACGAATAATCCTTCCGAACCTGGATCATCTCAAGTAATGAGATCCCAGACACTAGTTGTGGGAATAAACAAAAATAAATTGAATAGCAAACCACTGTTCGATTGTCAGCAGTTTACTTCAATTCTCGATAGAATTCCCCACAGACTCCAACATCTTGAGAAGCTCGGAATTAGTCTCAACCTCGAAACACAGTTCGTATGTCGTCACCTCCAGTCAACCTTGTCGTCTTGCTAACAATACCCAGTGGCGGTTTTCACATCGACTGTTAGCCATGCCCAAATTGACGCATCTTCGACTTGAGAGAAGATACCTCAGTCAATACCCTCCAAAATCTGCATCATATTGGCCAGGCATCGATGAACCAAGAGAAATCGCTCTTCAATATGTCAAGATCATGAAGAACATCTGCCCTTCGCTGCAGTATGTCAATATCGGGAAGTATTTATGGCAGATTATCCCACGATGGAGCTCAGAAATATCGTTTTGGGACGGTTTCGAGTTTCTTGAAATCGACGAGGATGAAAAACTGAAGATCGAATTGTTCGCTTTTGAAATATTCGCGGTGCAATCGGGACTGCTGGGAGGGATCATCCCGACGAATGGATAGAGTACGAAAAGAAGAATTTTAAGGATATCCCTGCGCCTTTTCCTAGTTTTCCCCTAGAAGATTTCGATTTCGATTCCGACACAAAAGTACCTCCGGCTGGAGCGAATATGGCGACGAAGAACACGAAGAGGCAGAAGACAGCGAGAACTAGGAAGAGGACTAGGAAGAGGAAGAGGAAGAGGAAGAGGAAGAGGAAGAGGAAGAGGAAGAGGAAGAGGAAGAGGAAGAGGAAGAGGAAGAGGAAGAGGAAGAGGAA
>MU251496.1:0-85329 GCA_019669835.1 Amylocarpus encephaloides
ATGTATTTATGTTAAAGCAGCATGATTCTCTAAGGTTCTTCGAGGTTCACCGCCTGTAAGGGTGGATGAGACCCACTGTAAACCCCCTTCCGTACCCTGGAGAGCCAGGGCCCCAAGCGTGCAGCTTCGGCCCCAGCGGATCGGACTTTGAACAATAAGGTTGCACCCCATCTCGGTGTCTGTTTGAGGCACGGAGGCTAGCACATTGCTAGGGTCCTTCAACTATTGATCCACCTGCCGTGAGCCGTTGTGGACACTGGACATCGACAAGATCCGCCACTAAGAGCGGGTAACTTGCGAGTTAAAGACTAGTGGAAAACGAGTCGAGAACAACAGATTGTCTGTTTTCATATGGACGAGAACTCCTCGATATGTCGGTGTTCAATTGAATCGGCTCGAAAATCGGCAGAGGTCTCCGTTGCCAGGATTTCTCCATGAAACACGCTCGGAAAAATTGAGGAACGTCGCTGCGCCTATTATTGCGAGAGGGTTGTTAAGAGTGGGTGGAAGCCGCCAACGAGATCTTCATTAGCTCTTCATCAGTGGTCAAGTTCTCTCCGTCTTGCAACTTGCAAGATGTAGGGAGTCGGGACAAGGATTTTATGCGCGTGCTCTCCTCGCCAGCGTGGGGTGGCGTGACTAGCTTCACCGAGTACGTCTTATAGGCCAGGCGATCAAGTGGCTTTGCCAACCGTGCCTCATGTTCGCCCCCCTGAAATTCTTCAGCGTTTTCGGTAAATATTGTGCAACCACGGTAATTTCTCGACTTTCTTTCTGCTGTGCAACAAAGCCAAGCTGCTGAAGATTTCTCCTTGCTGAATATTGCGCCATCTAGAATATCTATTGTTTTCTCCACACAACACTCGTCATGAAGGAAACTATCGCATGAGCTCGAACGGAAGGACTGTTCAATGTAAAATTTTACACGATGACGCAAATATAATACCTTCAACAGGTTGACATAACCTTGACAAGATACTGAAGTAGGGGGTAGAGCATAGGAAGTTTACCCGCCGCTTAATTTACTGGAAAGGGAGCTCTCAGCTCAGAAAGGGTCAGATACTGTACAGGTGAGTGCCCAAGCCCAAGCAGGGAAATTTTACGCACCCTGCGAAACATGAAACTTTGACTGTGCTGTGCTTCTTGAGTGCTTATAGACCTTGTTATATACTCTAATTCGAGTGGATGATGGTACCTTGACCGGGCTTCAGTGCAGATATTGGCATATCACTTACCATATACGGCGCTGGTCGAATCAACGGCCTTGGATCTATTCATAGCGGTTCTGAGATAGGATCGAAGTTAGTGGCACTGGTGGCACTTCTTCACCAACTTCCAGCTCTCTTCTCTAGGAAATAATATTGGTAATTCAGGTTGAGACATAATCTTTCGTATAAACCCCCTTTGTTTCTGTTCTTCTGCCAGACCTCGGTGGCCAACTTGACGTTGGCTCAGAACTTCACTCGTGATGGCACCCAGGGCCTTTTCGACAAGGCTAGACGTCGTCCCCTAATGGAAGAGGGACGCTCGATATCATCTGGAGCTGTGGGTTCACGGTGTTTCTCTGCTCCTGGTCAGCAATGTTCCTCAATGTCCCTAGCCCTGAGGACACTGCCTTCCACATTTTCCACCGAAAACTCTGGATGACAGCTCTCGCTTTCTTGGGCCCTGAATTCATTTTCCAGATTTCTCTCGGTCAATATCTCTCTGCCCGTCGATCGATCAAAGCCTTCCACGAATCTGGAGAAACGCGATGGATGATGGCACATGGTTTCTTTGCTGATATGGGTGGCGTACATCTGCAGGCACCCGACTGGCCGGCATTTCCAATTGACGCCAAATAACTTCATTATCCCATCCATAAAGGCTACGTCGAATTCCCTAAACTGAACAAGGAGAACATTGAGGACAAGAACAAGATCGACATGCTCCTCCGCGCCCTCACTCTTTTCCAAATCCTGTTCTTCCTGGCGAACACGGCGGGTCGACAAGCCCAAAATCTAAACATCACGGTGGGCGAGTTAACGACCGTAGCATTCGTTGTTGTTAGTATGGGAACGATGTGGTGTTTGCACCACAAACCGGCCGAAATTTCGATTCCGGAAATAGTCGTTTCGAACACCTCCATTGCAGAAATAGTGTTACGAGCTGAAAACGCTGTTGATGTACCTTATATTCAAACACCTCTCGACTTCATTAGTCGTGTTGACTTCCCGTGGTCAAGGTACTGGTCGAATTGGATCAACATTCTTCGCCAAATGGGCATTGTCTTCGGGCCGCAGGTTCGACCTGTTTGTCGTTTCGAAAACACCAATTTTCTCGTTCTGCCTGGATATACTGAATTTATATTCGTGTTCATGTCAATGCTGTACTCAGCCCTATTCATTTGCGGTTGGAATTACGATTTTCCCACTCGTACTGAGCAAGTCTTATGGCGGACAGCAAGTGTGACCATGATGGTCACTATACTGCTACGCTGGGTCATTACAGAGTTCGCCTTCACTCTATATCCTAAGCATCAAAAGAAGTATGGTTGGAAACCATCATCGATAGAAAGGCTGGATGTTGAAAATGGCAAAGAGGCCAAAACAGCCCCTTCTGCCGATGGAGGATGGCTCATGAAGAAGATCAGGTTTGCAGCAGCCTGTATAAGGAACAATTCTGTATCGAAAGATCCTGGGCTTGCTGTTCCGCTAAAGGCGATTTTACCCGTTTATTTGTGCTGCTTCTTCTATTGCTGCTCCAGGACATACCTGTTGATAGCAGATGTTTTCCAACTCAGATCATTACGGCCTAGTGCATATGACACGGTAAGATGGCTGGATTACGTGCCCCACTTTTGATCTCTAGGTTTTGTTTCAAGGTGTATGTTTTGGACGATATGATGCTGATGTTGGCGGAGTTGTTGCTTGCCGTTTCAAGGATAATACATAGGATGAATATGTACTTATTATGAGCATGACGAAAAAAATGCAGATAAATTAGATGCAGGAGCATAGGAACAGGAATAGCTTCACTGAAACCACAGACTGCCTTGGGTGTACTTCAACAGATAGTTTCCTTAATAGTTTTCTGCGAGGAGAAGAAACCCGGTATAGCAAGATAGGCCATATCTGACGAACTGTAACATATCGAAGGAAGTTTAGCAACTGCGAGCAAGTGAAACATAGTACAAAATCTCTCAAATCGATTGCACATAGTCTCTATCGTGGGCAGATAAACAACTAAGGCCACATCAGATTGATCCCCCAATGAGTCAACGTCGGGGGTAAAAAGAGATCATGTCATGTCTAGCCCAATAGAAACACTATGCGGCTGCCGATACCTCCATACTGTATCCCTTTCTTGGGGATTGGAATATATGACCCCCTTCTCTCTCGCCTCGCGGTTGAGCTTGACGTTGTGTAGGTGGGAAAGGCCCGAGAAAGGAGGGATCGCCGTGGAAACTGTGGATACATGGTGTTTATAGGAATCTGGGAACTCATGCGGTGAAAGGGGTTGTTGCTTTATTGTAGGTACTTAGCCTGTAATAAAGAGAAGCAAGTAGTAGGGCCCGTGAAAATTGCAGCATGGCTCAGCGATGGCGGAGACAAGACCCTCTTTTCAGCCTGCAAATGCAACAATTTTCGGCCACACTCGTGTAACGACTGACTCGCGGGGGGAACGGGTAAAAGAAGCAGACGACCGATGCGCGAAAAACGGCAGCAGGTCTGTTGGAGATCTTCCTTCACTTAAAGGTCTCCACGATTCACGAACAACCAAAACATGAAGATCAACGCGACATCACGACATCGAGAGAGATAAAGGAGAAGCGAGAGATGGGTGGAGCAATGACCAGCTCCAGGACCAACCGACGACTGACGAATCAACGGCCGTTCACTCCAATGCCCTTTAGACCGCCTTTGGCAGAATCGGACGATTTGTCGTGAGAGATGAGCTCGAAGCTCCCTCCTCATCATGCACCACAATCCAAAGATGCCACCTTGAGTGGCAAACCGTCGGCCAAGATGAATAAGGGGAAGATTACTATAAGGAAGCTGCTTGGCCAGCCGGCACCATCCACAAAAGAGACGATCGAAAACGTCGAATTCCCTCAATTGCGCCCAAGCGCATCGCAAAGCACAACATACCGAGTTGGGCCTCCTATTGCATGTCTGGATCGCTCATCGGACGGGAGGAGGGCGGTCATCGCAGGTTCAAAGGTGTTCAAGATCTTAAAGGTGGATGGTCCGACAATAAAGGAGGAACTCGATCTGCGGGCTATAATCTCGTCGTACGCGACATCCCACGATTTGTCTGCTGCCACGCCGGACCAATTCAATATAAAGGCGGTAAAATGGTCGCATGGCTTCATGGATTCTGCTGTCATCACGGCATGCGGAAATGGAAGAATCACAGTATATGACTTGAACCGTGGCGGATACGGCTTCGAGGTCGCGCGCATTCAGGAGCATGCTCGACAGGTGCATCAATTGGATGTGAATCCGTTCAGATGCAATCTCCTGCTGTCGGCGAGCCAGGATGGAACCGTGAGAAGCTTCGATCTCAGGACGCCTATTGCCGGCCGGAATGGACCTATCTTCCGAAGCTGGCACACATTCAAATGTAACGCAGATGCTGTCCGAGATGTAAAATGGTCGCCAACCGATGGCATGGACTTTGCGTGCTGTACGGAGAGCGGGCAAATCCAGAAATGGGATATTCGAAAAACGACCGCTCCGGTGTTGAAACTCGCTGCTCATCAAAAGGCATGTTTTTCGATCGACTGGCATCCCGATGGGGACCACCTTGTAAGTGGCGGGGCAGATCAACTCTGCCATGTCTGGGATCTATCGAAGAAAGCAGACAGAAATCAGAAACCCCGGTATACCTTCGCCACCCCAGCTCCTGTTTCCCACGTTTCTTGGAGACCAGCCTTTTGGTCCGTCACGGCACAGGGCAGGAGAGCAGCACAGATCACAGTTGCCTACGATGATTCGAGCACCAGGAACCAGAATTCTAATGTGCATCTTTGGGATCTTGCAAGACCATCAATGCCATTCAAAGAAATCGAACAGTGGGATACCTCACCTAGCGGGCTTTTATGGAACACTCGTGATCTCCTATGGAGTGTAGACAGGGAGGGCCATTTCTCGCAGACGGATGTTGCATTCAGCCCAAAAGTCATTGATCGGCGAAGTCTTTCTACCTTTGCCTTCTCCGCAGCAGGAGACGTATTAATGATGCTTGAGGAACGCGAAAGTCTAAGACGTCGTTCTCGAATCCTTGCCTCGCCAGATGTCTCCCCAAGCTTCCAATATGGTAGTAGTGGACCGCTGCTTGGCGTCAGCAGAAGTGACTCCGAAGAGGATGTGGTGGGAAGTTTTCTAGGCCACAGAAAGAAGAAGGTCCATCGAAGGCGGCATAGCGGGCGATCTGGTCAATCTTTCAGCTCAACTCCACCAAGCTCCACGGGCATGGTCGACTCAAAGATTATGCCCTTAGATGATGCGGTGAAGGTGACTGGCATTTACAAGCCTCAACAAGTCATGGCAATAGGCCGTGCCCCCTCGACCATGAACTATCTCACCTACCAATACTTCACCAACAGATATCTTTTGAGGTTATGGAAATATTTCACTCAAGACCTGGAATTTCTGTCTACCGATAAGAAGATCCAGGCAATAACCGATGGTTTTGCAAAGGCTGCAGAGAACATATACCACTATCGGCTAGCTCAAACATGGCGATTACTCGGTTATACTATGAATCTGCTTTTGACAAGACGAGCTGAGTATCATCGCCAGGCAAGGTTGGAGGTGCCTGAGCCGTCGCCAAAGAAAGACAAAGTGGAAGCGATATCTGCAACGTTTGTGCCCAAGAAGAGTCGTGGCATCGAGACGCCGAGAAGGCGTAATCGTGGGGAAGCTACTCCTCGAAGATCACGGCATCAAAGTCCCAACAACAGCCCACGGTATCATGCAGCGATAAAAGTCGTGCCGGATGAGGTAGAGAGCACTTCTAATGTCGCCACTCCTCTCGTCCGTCCCGTTAGGGATCACATTATATCTCAGACTAGGGAGGCAATGCATACGCCATTGAACGTTGATGACGATCTATTGGATCTGGTAGAGACGACGCCTGCTACAGCCACAACCCCTCTTCCGATACCAGTACCTAGTACTACCCAAAGTGAGACACATAACTCTCCGAGTATAGACGGCTATGACTTTTACGGAGTTGACTCGCTTTCGCCCACAGATTTTCGTCCACCCGCGCGGAAACAGCCACTAAGGTTGGACTATCCAGCTCAAAGTACCTCAAATTCTATCGTCCATCCTGGACTCCAGCGTCATGACTCTGGAGAGAGTTTTCAGATGTTTTCCACCTCTACTGAGTCTCAACAAACCAAGTTTTTAAGCTCTTCGGTCAGCTCCAAAGACACTACCTTGCGAGATCGTGTACACAGTTGGGAAAATACCCTGTCGAATCATCCAAGACCACGGTTGGACTCCCAAACCTTAACAGATAGCTCCCTCGAACAGCATGAGGAGAGTTCTGGGGCCAACAGTAGTGCAGGGCAAACCGGCACGCCTTATAACCCTGCGTTCCCTCCTGTGTTCCAGGTCCAAGAAGCTTCTATACCATCGGATCAGCATGATACCACATTAAAGCCGATAGAGAAAGAACCGCCCAGTCCAATAGTGACTGACAAGCCGATGGAGAATCCCAACATCATCGAAAGTGATTATTTACCTCAACCCAACGACCCAGAATTCACAATCTCTCCCTTGGACGCAACTCTCATCGAACGCTCCATATCTTTCGAGACTAAGAATGGCTCTCTGAATGCCGCAGCCATGATTCTCCTCTTCCGGCCTCTTTTGCCTGCCCAAGCCATCGACCCCATCTTAGCCAATGCCGTAATCCGACAATACCACCACCGTCTCACGACTCTTCAACTCCACACCGAAGCCGCCCTTCTCCGCAATCTCTGCACGCCTACCTATCCCTCCGTCTTCGCCGTGGCGCAAGAAAGCGTCAACATCGGCTATTTCTGCACAACCTGCCAAAAGCCCCTCGAAAATGACCCTCTCATCCCAAACTCCCTCTGGCGCTGTCCACGCTGCGAACAATCGATCGACGGCTGTGCAGTCTGTCACAACCGTGAGCTTGAATCCTACCTCCCATACAACGACGAAGATATCGAACTCGAATCCTCCCTCTGGTGGTACTGTCCCGGCTGCGCTCACGGCGGTCACATCTCTTGCGTGCAAGCCTGGCACGCTCCCTCCAACCCAACTGACCCTTCCTCATCCACTACCAAACACTCCAACGGCGCCTGTCCTCTCGAGGGCTGTCTGCATCCTTGTCTCCCTGGCCCGTGGCGCACCCAGTACTGGGAAGAGAAGAAGCTCGCCAAGGAACGCGAGATGGCATCTCTCGTTCGCGAGAATTCGAGGGTTGGGCAAAGAGTGCTACCGCTTGGAAGGGGCGGTGTACGGAGGGATGTGAGGGAGGTTGCGCAGAGTAAGGCGGTTGAAGGGGTCAGGATTGCGCTTGGGGTGGGGGCCGGAGGGGAGAGGGGGTTGGAGAGGACGAGGAGTGTTAAGGAGGGTGGTTGAGAGTGAGATACGCAGGGGGAGTAGTGAGGGTGGTGTATGTGTACATATGTAATGACCAAGGCGCGTTGGTTAGGAATGGAGATGGCTCCATTGAGGATATTCGGCGTTGGCGATGCTTTTGAGATGAGGGACATAGACAGAACGATACCCGTGGAATGACATCCACTTTACTACGTCCATCGAGTAAATGGCATGATAATACAAGCGCATGAAGAATGACAAAGTGAACTGATAACGAGTAATCGATGAGCGATGATAGAAGCCTCGTTTTACTGGCTCTCTAGGAGTGAGTGACAGGAGTCTAATTAAGCGAGACCTCACACACCCTCCTTCTGTCTTAGCTGAGCTCCGTTCAACAGTGTTAATTCTCACCAGCAGCCACACGCAATCCACGATCCTAAACCAAGCCCGACGATCCTCACCCAAACGTCCCCAGCTCTCACCTCGCCATCATCCGAAAACAATTGCTCGCAAGCCCACACCACTGGCTTCCACCCAAGCACCCTCCCTACTACCCCTTTTGACCCCCTCGTCCCAACTCCCTTTACCCTCTCGCATCCTCTTCCCGTCTCGAGTGCGATGATTTCCGCTGGGTTTCTGTGGTTCCTATCCGAGGTCGTCGTCATGAGAGGGGTCCTTCCTCGTAGCGCGTGAGAAGCGTCGAGGTCGGAGGGGTTTGGTTGGAGGCATCTCATAACTTATACCGTGGCGCTGTTTTAGGGACCGGGAGCTTAAAATTGCAAGAGATTTCCGAAGAGATCATCAATGTGCTATGGAGTTCTTTGTAGTGCGAGGTCACTCCCACGAGTGGACCGAGTATTAAGACTATTGATCGTTCACAGAACGTCGAGGGTGGGGGTTGAGTTTCGGGGAAGCTTGCATTATAATATGTACTTGTGTTTGATGATGCCGATTTGTTACAATAGTAACTTGGAAGCTAAAAGGGTTCGATTACTATTTAAAAATCCACCTAACACCGATATCCCAAAGATCCCACTCATTGGCGCTAAATGCCATACCGCTTAAACTATCCTTTGACTATAATATTTGGTTCTAAAAGTCAAATGCCCATCCCGCTAGTGAATTTGTCCGTTGGTGCGTTGACTTCCATAAAAGCCAGCTCGGGATTTATGCTCCGAGCATTATCTTTATCGTGTGGGGTTCCAGTCCTCCTTGCTGCTGGCACGACCAGTGCCCTGGACCGACATGCTCTTCCTTGGGCCATGAGAGTGAAGCGTCCTGCTTGTTACTATCGGTAATCCCGCGGAAAGGGCGAATGCCAATTCGTTGCCTTGGAGTATATGTTATGTCATTGGCTCTCGAGTCCATATGGTTCGAAAATCAACGGTTCTGGTTATCGTTCGTCGTCTCGAACACAACTCTTCTCGTCCAGCGGTTGATAGTAACGTGTGCCCTTATTTTGTTTCCATGCCATCTTCAATCATAACCGATCATTCATGCCCCAGGGGACTGCGCTGGCGGACCCCCCTTAGCACCATTCGCGGCTTTCGTGTTCGCTGGCGGCAGGCTGGATATCTGCCTATCTCTCCCCGGTTTCGCGGGCATGGCGATCACTCTAGCAAACGCCTCAGAACTCGCCTCATGGTCTTGAAGTCTCATCTGATGCTCTCTTACTCTCGCTTGATGCCTCCGTATCTCCTCTTGGTGCACGCGCAGCTCCTCGGCGTGCTTGAGTGCCTCCGCCTCATAGTATTGATCCATCTCGTATTGCTCCTGCGCGATCCGCTCTTGTTCGCGGGACATGCGGTCTTGTTCTTCGCGCATGCGGGAGCGCTCCTCGTCCATGCGGTCTTGCTCGCGGGCGCGCTCTTCGGCCTGTCGTTCGTACTCGAGCATTCTAGGATTGCGGTTTCCACCTGCCCGAGGTGGACCGCCGGTCGTGCCGTTGCCATTGGGTTGTGCCATGATGGCTATCGGTTGAGGGGGCGAGTTGCTGACAGAGGTGTTGCTAGACACGTCTTTGGCACCGAAGGTATCGAAGATGCTTTTTGGTGAGCCGCTCTTGGGGGAGTTCGTGATGTCCTCAGGGATGATGGATTTGGTGTCGAGCGTGGGCGCAGTAGGACTCTTCGTCACGTCTCGAGGAATGAAGAGGTCGTTTTCTTGGGCAGAACCGTTGGAGCTCGTGCTGTTGGACTTTGCTCTGAAGACTTGATTGAGTGGAATTCGTGACAAAGACATAGAGGGTGACCAGTGGCCATCCGCGATAGAAGAGAGAAAATAAAAAGTACTAGCCCCGTTCTTCCCCTGTGTTTCTTAGCAGCAGCAGAAACTTCTCGGGCCACATTTTTGATCTTTACCACTTGGACCTCGACATCTCACGGAGTCGGTCAGATACAGTAGTAATAAGGGCGGGTTTTGGGACGTTTGGACCTACTCACCGTGCTTGCCGCCGCCACGGGTGGACGGGTGGATACACTGGTATGATCTAGCCCAGGTTATCGTGGTGCTCCGTGATCGTTCATTGAATCAGGTCACGTCGTGCTTGTGAATGGGTGAAAAGGGTACTTGGCGGTGTGTAGACTCGGGGAGTTGATGAAGGTGTAACGCGAAATGCACCAGAGTGGTTGAGCTTTGAAACTCCACCGCCCAAACCTAAATCCCATGTCCGACACTTTCGCGCCTGCATTCGGATGTCGGTATTTTGACGCGGTAATGAAGGGACAAACGAATTGGTTTCTACTCCTGAAGCCAAGAATGTGATAGCTTCATAGCGGCTCGGAATCATCTCATGTTGCCTGTGGCTGATTTGATCGAGACGTTTTGCCCTCAGCCGTCATACTTCTCGATGCAGCCGCGAGCCTCAGACCCCCTGCGCTGCATAAGCGCGTGCCGGGATGCACAATGTTGCCGGTCGCAGAGACAGGATCATCGACTTCAGATGAAGTGATGCTACAGTTTCCAGGAGGTGACTCGGCAGAGTTCGTTGCGGTGTTGAGAAGTCGAAGCATTTAACAGGCGAGGCGAGATTGGAAAGGCGAGACGTGGCCCACCTTGCTCAACCTCATTCCTCTATCAAGACTGGCATTTAACATCCTATATGGATGCATTTGTTTCCGTAAGATTCCGGTGTTGACAAGTAACAAGTCCTAGCATGACACCCTTATTACTCGTTACGCAGTTCAACATCCGCTTCCCTTGTACGATTTTTTACCTTTTCTCTGTACTTCGTATGCCTTGTTTCCAAGAAGCAATATCGTCCTATGAGCAATTTTCAAGTGTCCAGTTTTCATCAGGGCAAGAAGCTACAGTCAGTACTTCGTTGTATTTCGGATGTTCGTCAATAACTCGCCTATGTTTGGTGGCAGAAATCTCTGGGAAGTGAGGTGCCCCGATTACAACGAGCAAGTACAACACCAGGTAAGAAAACGCATCTTGTCACGAATATTGGCCTTCACGTTGAGGCAGACTTTCTCTTGCTTGGGAATTCCTGTTACACCACTTTATTATTCTATGTCGCGGTCATGAAAGCAGTAAAATACTGGCTTGAGGAGCAGGGAGATGAATAACGAAAGCTGGTGATGATATTGCTCAGCAAACTTCTATTCACAGTACGAGGAGTTTTCATCTAGATTCTGCCCTCGATAACTTGAAAACTGTACATTCACAGCTCTACACCTATCGACCAGTATAAATGCTGCTCCTAAGTTCGTTTCCCCTACTCTTCTTTTAAAAGCAAACAAAATCACAACATCAAAGGCTCAATCATCAAGCCATCACATACAGCCATACTCATACAACCATAAATTCTTCAAATGGACTCAAGCTCTCCCACGAAACCACCATGTGTACTCCGTCGTCTCCAGAGACTCAAGGATGCCCACTCCTCATCCAACTTCATGATGGCTGTCTCTCAATATCTTCCCTCCAACAATACTACATCTAATGCACGCTACTCCTCGTCTTACCGCTCAAAGCCATTTGTTTCAAGTCACCCTATCAGCGAACCTTCAACTATTGAGCACAACGAAAATGACGAATACTTTTGCTGTGATAGTTGTCAAAGGCAACCGGGCTGGCGGGTTAAGCAGTGTGTCAAAGGCCACCACGAACGAGTTAAGAGTCTCTTCGAGGGCGTGGGACTCACGCGTAGGAAGTGGGCCGAAGATCAAAAAAGATTAGAGCACGAGCAAGAACATAGCAGCGATGAAAATCATAGCGGAAGTGAAAGTGGAGCTAGTGGATATGGACGTAGCAGCGAAGATAAATGGGTTAAGTCCAGAGTTGTGCCAGACGGTCTGTCCTAATGGCATGATGTTGGGTTTGTTCGAAGTTCTGTGTAAATAAGTGGTCACTGAAAAGATGTTCTCTACCCAACGCTGCCTTCAGTCGCATGTGTTCTCGGCTTTGGGAAAGCACACACTCACATTTCCCCCGTTTCCAAACCTGCCATCTAAGGGCACCTCCCCATATTAGCCCTGAATCCAACTCCATCCCCTTTCAAGACCCAGTTGACCTATACCATGAGAACCTCTAGGCTCGCATCCCCTTGCTCTTCGTTCATTCCTCTACAGACCTACGACTTTTCTCCATCTCCACCATCCATGGTGGGAATTGCGTTGGTTTTCGCAGAAGTTTATATAAGTTCCTGCACGCGTAGTCTTGTTTCTGCACGTAATACCAAGTAGTATTACATGCTTCAAAGAAGGGCATATCTAGCTCTCTGCTAGCCGAAACATGAGGACAGCGTTGGCTGTCACTCCCAACGTCATTTTTGGTCATACCCCCCCACTCTGGTTTGGACGCCAGCCATAGTACAAGACGGCGAAAAATGATGCAAATTCTACCCCTAGCTGGATTGCAAAGCGAAGGATCATTCAGCAACGACTGGGGACCCACGGACAGAAGGTCCTAAACAGGATTGAAAAATGCCTCCATCACCACATAGCTATGGGACGAACGCACAGTCGGATCACAGGGAATTTAGATATTATGGCGAAAGTGAGACTTGTGAGGAGTTAGGTACGACTATATAACCACCCAAGCTCGCATTTTTCGTTGTTGTAACAGAGATTCGCTATTATTGAAAGAGAAGAGAAATGGAAGCTGCCGTCGAACCAAATTTATCAAGACTCGGATTTGTAAGGCCTTAGTCATACGGCTGAAGGCTATTTATATTGATGTAAGGTGGCCTCAAACCATCATCAATCCTGAGAACAAATAAATCAAGATAAGAACAGCAACAATCGAGAACACTCAAACAATACATTTAACCTCCTTATTTGAGTGATCCTGACAAAAATTTAACCGAGCCTCCTCCCACGTGACTTACAATTCCACTAAGCAATTGGGAACCAAAGCGCCTCCCCCTTTTCCTCGTCAACCCAGTGTCGTACAAACAAGTCTCTGTCTCGACCATCACCCATGCGTGCTGACCTCACTTGAAGAGAATCACAGGCGGACAAGTGACCTTCCGATCCAGGTCCTTGAATCCCTTTGCCTCTCAAAACCAACACGATTCCTCCAGCATCAAACATTCTCCCCCTCCAAGCCACTTCTACGGCACAACAAATCCACTCGTCGTTTATGCAGTTCGTCTGAAGAGTCAAGACTTCGTGAGAAGTAGCGTGCGTACTGGGGCACATCAAATACGATGATACCTAACTACAACCACCGCGAGCAGCCGTTTACCCGCGTACCCAATACGGGTGTACGGTGGCTCGTCAATGCAATGTAGGTTTCTTCATGAGCAACATGTTGGCGAGTGTCATATTGCAGAAGGAGGCACAGTTCCCACGATCCTTGAGGAAAATCGAAGATGCAAATAACCTTGTCTACGCTTCCATGACTGTTAGGTCTTTTTGCTGTTGGATTTTGGTATCCCATCAATGGCCACTTCTCCTTGGACGGCGTTCTTCTTTGCCGCGAGTGTGGCGAATGCTGTTGGCCAATGTCCCCCAGATTCAATCATGGATTCATCGTAGTTGGATCTTAGTATGTTCTCTTCTTCCCTCGGTCTTGTCGCCTTTCTTCATGAACTTTCGCCTGTACAAACTGAGGTTCAGTCTGTGCGTTGTGTCGTCAGCTTCCAACATTGGCGGTTCTTACAGTGTCCCGATTGAGGCTCTCGAGATCAAACAGCATCGCTTGCGTCTATGATGGGAGTGGCTGAGCCATGCTGAAGATATGGCGGGCCCCAGATTCCAGTCGTTTTACATTTACATCGCGCCGTCATGATGGTAAAAACAACACAGGCATCCGATGGTTTGTGGTTCTTCAATTTGTTCTCCCGATGAATATAACAATGACACTTTGAGTACATCGAGGTGCATTTTCCCTAAGCCCTAGTTCGAATGAATGTGTCCGGTTCATAATTTCTATCTTGTAGATTTACCAAGCAGAAACAGGGGTTGTCTTTCTTTATATATGTATATCTTGCTTCTCTCACCTTGCAGTGCACGAGTTATAGTCTCCAAGTGAGCATAAAACCACGTTTTGCCCATGCCGCAATACCCCAACAGCTGCCGCTAACCAGTTAAGCCCTACATCTTGGGATCGTGGAACCGCCGTCCACGACCCTAGTATTAGATTGGAATTACGCCATGTTCCTATGCTTTTTAACCCTGCCTGTAGGCCCGAATCTCGTTTCCAGCATATCCGGTGAGCCTTGTGACACCAGAAGAGGCGCGAAGCTTAGTTCTTCTCACAGGATGCCGGCTTTACTCGATTCACGGCCAATTGTCGCTTCGCTAGAATTGGTATACGATGGCAGTTGCTTTGCGAAATCGTGGACTGGTGCATTAAGTATACACCGCATCTAGTAATTCTGAAGGCTGTCCAGAGCGTCTGTGAGTGAAAGCTCGCGACCACCTCGTGTAACCGTCGGTTGGAGGTTCCAAAAGAGCCGTAAAGCTACCTCGTCACTTTCGGTTCTCTACTTTCAGTTACGAACCGCGTGGTATGTTGGTAGAAACATCGTTATGGATACTGGTTACTCGTTAACTAATTGACGATTGACACACAGCCTACATCGTAGACAATGCGTAGCTAAAAGTGCTCAGGACCTTAGGTATATATACATCTGTCAACCCTCCATTCCCTCAAACTTGCTCACTATCCTCATCAGAGATCTCTTCCTTCATTGCCATTTCACTCATTTGGATTCAGTATGCTTGGGTCTCGCCTCCTCCTTTCCTCGATTGCCCTCGGGTTTACGAGCGCCTCCGTTCTGCCAGAGGGAAAACCTTCCCCAGTACAGGTCAGAGCGGCAGAAGTTACCGGAGGGTCAGACTGCAACATTGCAACTAACAGAGCGTGCTGGAGAAGAGCTACTCTGGCCGCACCAAGCGGCTTCAATGTTGACACTGATTCGGAGAAGGTGTGGCCTTCGGGCGTAGATCAAGGCGCGACAACCAGAACATATTCACTTAGGGTTTCAGAGAAGACCATGTCCCCTGATGGCACTCCAAAACTCATGCAAGTGGTCAACGACGTCTATCCAGGACCCGTTATCGAAGCCAGTAAGTTATCCTAGAGCCACTTCTAGTACAAACAATACTAAAGTGTATAGATTGGGGAGATACAGTGATCGTACTTGTGAAAAACGATCTGAAAGACAATGGGTTAGTCATTTGCTTACATCCTGACTCCTCTGATACTGACTTCGGGCAGCACAAGCATTCATTGGCACGGACTTGTCCAGGCGAACACAACTACTCAAGATGGGCAAGGATTTTATTCTCCTTTATTACTTACTTCTGCTAACTCATCTTGTAGTGTGAATGGAATCACTGAGTGTCCCATCGAGCCTGGTGCAACAAGACGATATGAGTGGGTTGCCACTCAGCATGGCACATCCTGGTAAGTTGCACTCCCCCTTTACACCTTGTTTTATCTTCTGTATTCTGTTACTTCTAAGTCACTCCTGAACCCTCCCTAATTTAGCGAAATATTTTTACTTTTATCCTGAGACTTTCCTAGATAAGAAAATGCTAACTCCCCCGTTATCTAGGTATCATTCTCACTATTCTGGTCAATACGGGTATGTGGAAGTCTCGTCAAACCTAGCAAAACTAACAAAATTAGTGATGGTGTTCTTGGGCCAATCCAAATCAACGGGCCTGCAACCCTAGACTATGACGAAGACCTAGGAACAATGACGATCGGTGACCTCTACGAAAATAACATGTATCAAACGGGTCTCAAGGCCGAGAAAGGCGGACCACCCCCTGCCAAAGGAGCACTGATCAATGGGATGATGAAAAATTCCGCGGGTCAAGGAAAATATGCCGAGTTTGCAGTGGAAAAAGGCAAGAGTTATCGGCTGCGCCTTATCAACACTGCAGTAGATGCTGGGTGGAAAGTGTCTCTGGATAACCATCCCTTTCGTAAGTGTTAAACCCCTAGAAAACGAAAGCCGTACCTCGTGCTGCTGGAGGACGTAGCTTCAACATACAAAACACTGACACACTTATCCTGCCAACAGAGGTCATTGCTGCCGATTTTATCCCAATCGACAAATTCAACACACCTTGGCTCTTTCTTGGGATCGGCCAAAGATATGACGTGGTGTTCACCGCCAACCAGACCTCTGACAGGTACTGGTTTCGAGTCCAATCGCCTGGTAGTGACTGTGCAAACAACGAAATGTCAAAGGGAGATGTCCAGAAGATATTTGCAATATTTGGCTATAAAGATAAACCATCTACAGCCGATCCTACGTCAACCTCCACCGCAAAACACGATCAAAAATGCAAGGAAGAACCTGGCATGACACCCAGACTTGCGAAGCCTTTACCAGAAACCGAATTCACGTTTATTGATGGTCCGTCTGATCAATTGAAAGTAAACAACGGACAAAAGGGACCAGAGGGGAATAAGATCAACACCTGGAGCATAAACGAGTAAGTGATTTGTGCAAGATATTCGATACTCTCCCATTAATCTACGATAGATCCGAGATCAACGTCGAGTGGGAGAACCCAACCATAGAGTATGTCGCCAATAACACTCTGTCTGTCCTCAAAGCCAAGACTGGGAATAATATTTACGAATTACCACAAGCAAACAAGGTGGGTGGTCCTTATTGAGACCCTTTGCAGCACGGCGTTCTGATACGCTATAGTTTTATTTCTGGGTCATTCAAAATACTGGCTTGGGGGTCCCTCACCCGATCCATCTTCACGGGCATAACTTTTACATCTTGGGCCAAGCAGAAAACAATAATTTTGTCAAGGGCGACACAACATCATTGAACTTCGACACACCTTTGAGAAGAGATGTGGCAATGTTGCCAACCAAGGGCTATCTGGTTATTGCAATCTACACCGACAACCCAGGGTAAGTTATCCCTCTGGAAAGTCGGAATTCAAGCCTCAGTTGCTAATTTTCAACAGCGTATGGCTCATGCACTGCCATGCAAGTTTCACCCATCCTTTATTTACTGCTATCAATCCCACACGACATAAGCTAACAGTAATGTTTTTAGATTGGATGGCACGTAGCTGGAGGACTTGGAATTCAATTCGTGGAGCGTGAGCCTGAAATCAGATCGATGAAGAACAATGGCCTTGCAAAAATGCAAGAGAATTGCAACGCCTGGGACAAATGGTACAACACCACCATCTTCAAGAAGCCCGACTCTGGCTTGAGACGTCCGGGTTCCGGTGTCGGGAAATAAGGGCGCTAAGAAGACACGAACAGGCCATGAATAGATAGAGGAAGAGGGGGGATTTGGGTCGGTACCGGTTCCATTTGTCACACTTCAATTCTTCAGACTTGTAGGGCATATTCTTGTTTCGCATGCTTACATTTGTTTCTTCTGTAGTACGGTCTGAGGCATTCTTGTTAGCTAAGTTTTGTTATTAGATAGATGTTCGTCTTCCATAGACATTATGCTTTAAAAAAATAGAAACTAGAATTTTGCGTACTTAAATAACTTTCAGCAACAGACCCTGTGCGCATGCAGATTGCGTATAGAGGCAGCATCTTGTGTTACACAACGCCTTTCCCTTTTTGGACACCTGGTGTCACAGGAGCGGCACGTGTTCTCCAACCTCCACGTCAGAATATTGTTGGCGACGACAGACGCAACTTGATAACCATCATCATGCAATCACACGAATTATCAGAATCCGGCCCTTTCACGACGCTTTTGCCAGAGCTAAGACTCATGGTCTGGTATTTTCTACTTCCACCCCCACGGCTCCTCGAATACGCAGTCAACCAAGGCGACAACCTCAAGGCACCTATCACACTTTCCATCTGTAGCGAGTCTCGCAAATTGACACTCAAATACTTTACCGCGAGGAAGAATCGCTATCAAGGGAATTACAAATACCTCGATTTCGCCAACGACATGTTTCCGATACTCGATCTCCTGACACCCGAGGGACGGCCTGGATCGGTAACACTTCTGAACAAACCGGAAGTGATGCGAATTGAACGGGTATTCGTTAAGATCGACCCCATAGAACCTCCACTGTCGCCGCGCGACTATAGCCAGCTTAAACAATCCATTTGTTTCTTGTCTAAATTCAAACTCAAAGAGATCACCATAGCTATTCAAGAGGAGACAGTTAGTCTTCCCCACGATTTCCATAGAAAGTGTCACAGGCTGAGGACCAAAAGATTATCCAGGAAATTATGAGCGAGGTTTTCTACGACGCCTTCGAGAATGAGCATCTCTACCGCGAAATCGAGGTGAGATTCATCGTGGACTCGCTCTCCTTGGTAGTGATGAGAAAGTACGAGAGAGAGTGCGTTCAGGATTGGGTGCTTGGGCGTGAAAGCGCTAGTAAAAAGGCACGTGTACTCTACAGTACTGCGTTATTATGAGAGGGTGTTAGATAAGGAAGACGGAACAACAACCGTGGCACCATTGCTGGCGGTGGTCGTGCTTCCTTGGAGCGGGACTGTGGGTAGTGATGGTAAAATATACGGTGCGTATTTGCAACGTACGGTGCTGGTGGTATCTACATTGAAAGCTTGAGCTCTTTCTTCGGCGGGGGGGACGCGGTCGAAAGCATGGAAACCATTTTGCCCCTCCCTTTTATGCCAAGCTATTAAGCGAAACCCAGGAACATTAAACCCTCCCAGAGACCTCTTTCCGTATCACCCATAGAAACTCGTCGGCGCAATCGAAATCTGTGAAAAGTGGCTTATACTTCAGAACAGAGACTTGGCTAACTTCTATGTCATAAAGACCATTCGCGCCGAGGACGACTCAGTCGTAAAACCTGGCTAAACAGAAGCCATCCTCTTGGCCTCACCCCTACTTTTGGCCGCATCCTCGATATCGCAGGAATTAGACGAAGGTGCTCTACCCCCCAAGTCGGCTCTTTTGTTTGTTTGTTTTCCTTGTCTGTCCAAATCCCTCGCCTCATATGAAATGTTTTCTTTTTTCTCGTCAGCCCCCGATGAAAAACGCCCACCCTTCCGAGAGTCCAAATTGCATGTTCCGCGGGCTGCCAGACGGCCTACTTCGTCCTGCCAGCGAGCGAGTAACGAGGCAAGGCTGAGCAGCTGAAAAAAACAGTCCCACTTGTTGCTGCGTGTCGACGGCTCCGGCTAAACATCCCACGCGCTCGTTGGCTGTTTTCCAATCCGATGTCACAATCCAATATCTTGGCTGTCGAAAATGTGTACCGAGGCGTTCTCTATTTGGCAAGCTCCATGCAAAAGTAGATAGCTCCAAAGATGTCTTGAAATGTACCTAGATGGGACGATTTTCGGCCGATCGCATCAGCTCTCTTTTAAATCGTCTTTCCCTGAAATTTTGGTCATGTTTTGCGCCTCTTTGACTTCATCGTCCAACCTCTTTTCAGCCTTATCACTCAAGCAATTATGTTGGCCGCTCTCCCAGTTATCGTCCTCTTGCAAGCCTTAGGCGCAGGTGCCAATCTTGTGGAAGAACTCCACATCCGCCATGTCATTCTTGCTCGCGAACCGGCTCCGGCCTTGGTTGGAGATGTTGTAAAAGTGTTTGACGGTTCACCTGTAGTCGTTGCGCGACAAAACCCAACGGGTTGTCTCTCTGCCTTGTCCGCCATTGACTTCTGTTCAAGCGTCAGCCCGGGTTTCCTGACATATTCTGCCACAAGACAAGCTCCTTGCCTCTGTTACAGTTCGGCGACGTGGGTCCCAGGGATTTTCGATGGATGGGTTTCCTCTTGTATGTAAGCTTCTCTTTTCCCGAGCCCAAGGCGAGACTGATTGATTTATAGGTGCGGGATACGCCAGAACGGCGGAACCGTCAGTATACCCAATTATATCCTCCCTCGGAGGCTTCTGCTCTAGTGTTGGAAACGTTCGTGGAAACCGGGCAAGTCGAACCACAACGGCATCTTTTACAACAGATTCGACAACCACATCATCAACAAGCTCTCCAACAATCACCTCGAAACCAACATCAATCAGCGGAAATGGCGGATTCGGACTGGGTAACGAAGATTCCGGCTGTTCTGTCGTCTCTAGCCTTCTCAATTCCTGCGTAACCACCTCTAGAGGCTTTACCGATTTGGAGACCGAGAGCCAGGCAGCCTGTCTATGCTATCGCTCTTCTTCTTGGGTTCCAAGCACTTTCGACAATGGTATTCAGACCTGCGCCGAATATATCAAGACTGCACATCCCACCGACTACTCGGTTGTCTCTGCTCTCGGTGGCTTCTGTACAGGAGTTGGTGACGTTCTTAAACCAAGCACAACCATGACCTTGACCGGTGGTGATACCAGCCCCTCTACGATTGTGGGAAATACGGGCGTTCCAGGAGTACCAACCGATATGCCTAATACTCCAACATCAGATCCCACCAACACTGATCCTGTGACCGTCACCGCAGACGCTGGAGCGGCTCAAACCCCCGCGGTATCTGCTAGCGCACCCACCTTAAGCGTCTTCAGCAACATGTGTTTAGCAATCACTTCTCTAGCTGTAACTGCGGTGCTCTTCTTGTAATTACGTTCGCGTATATATCCCCTGTCTATTGTTTATTATTTAATGTTACGTGGGGGCCGGGTTTATTGAAACTCGGCAAGGAGGAATAGAACGCACACGAGTACATAGTAAATACATCACAAACCCCGTGAGAATCTGCCGGGATGTTTTCAGCTGCCTTCCATTGTGCGGTAATCCACCTTCTCAGCGATAAATCACTTTTCCTCGAAAATCGCACATTGATTGTTCCAAAAATCCAAATCAATCCACCACCATGCCCAAATTTGATCCCGCCGGGGAGGAAAGAGTCCAAACCTGCGTGCAATTGATATCAGAGTTTCCGGAATTAAAGTAGCGAGAAGTTCGGGATTATAGTTAAGGATATCTACAAATTCGACGAGACTAGGTTTCGAATTAGGTGCCTCAACGGTAAAATCGCACTAACACTCGTCGGTACAAAGGCCGGGGATATCTCTGATCCCGACAGGCGAGATTTTATGGCCTCTGTAGAGTGTATCAGATTCTCGACATGTACTCAGAGCTCCATGCCCTGAGCCATGGGGCCAAAAACCAGAAGCATGAAAGTGTAGTTCGAAAGTACGACAAGCACTAGAAAGCCATTTGCTTTGCCATTCCAAAGCATGCGTAACGTACCTCTAATTACTAGGACCGTTGATATTACGCTAAAAAGCTAGAGGTTAGTAGGCTTTTAGAGGCAGCCGAGGGAGGCATAAAACACCTCGGTCGGGTACTATTTGAGTCACAACTCTACCCCTAGTATGCGGCTACTCTAATCCTTTTACTTCTTCAACTATGACTTATAAGAGCGCGCTTATTTCTTATACTCCCTAGGAGTGGATGTCCGGAGTTAATACTCGAATTGATCTATATACGGACGGATTACAAGCGAGGAATTTCTATATTCTAATATACGTCAAGCTTCATGGTATTCACTACAGATCCCTTTTCTTTTTCCGACAATAGATTTGTAGGTTTGTAGGAATGATATTAATGGCAAGAATGTCCCAATCAGGTGTAGGATTAGATCTCTAGTTATGGAGGTATAATTACCTGAAAATTTCAAGTGGGGAGACGAGAAGGCGCCCAGGAGGTAATTTATACAATTGTATTATTATCAGACTTGATTTTATAAAACCTAGTACTACAATACAATAATATGCTCTTAATAAACTAAAAGGTAAAAGTGTAAATTTAAATTAATTTTACTGCATTAGTTATAATACTATTCAATTTATTTTTGAGCAAAATGTGGTTTATCGCTAACCCCCACCTGATGGTAACCGCGCGATTACCTTCTAGCTGCCTAACCGCGAATTGACATCGTATGTACCTAAGTTAATAGTGCAAAGCAAAACGCCTCCCTGTGTTGAAGCTTGACTTCGCTAGCAAAAACCAGGTTTAGACATGTAATTCTGAACTTCGCTGAGACCCCCTCCCCCCCGGACAGCACACCCCGAATCAAAGGGTTTTCGGTAGATCGTGTAAATTGCGGACTTCGGTCGACAGCATCCGAAAACAGCAAGGGATTTCGATGTGAACCGCGACAACCGGCATGGTAAGCTGGCTATGTAGTTGTCCAGCAACGAAGTATATTTTAACCCTCATAGTTTGTCAGGCTGAATCGAGGGAACCCCGCACCTCCCCCCCAATGTCTCAACTCGGTATATTCGATGGTGGATTTCAGCGTTTCGCAATGTTTTAGAGTAAGTGATATTCATGCCAGCTCTTGAGTGATGTTGGAATAGTATTCTTTAGCATCATCGCCGTTCATAGGCTCCCCCACAACCTATCTGCCATCCAGCGATGACAGCTCTGTCGAGGAAGGAGATTCACCTGGCTAGAAGACGATGGTATACTCCCAAGAGCGGTTCCAGACGCTAGGATTTGGCTGTATGACTGCAATTCCAACTATTCCCATGACGCATGTACTGTACAAGACGACTGGCGGGTCTTAGGGGTTGCTCTCTTCGGGCCCTATTGGTGAAAGGCATCGGTCGGCGCCTGGTGGTATTTATCTATTCTTGTTTGAGTGGCTTATTGATCCCGGGCACAATATCATCGAGTAGACATGCTTTCGTTCACGCTTCTCGTCGTCGGCAAGAAAGCAGAAGGTCAGAAGAACTTATCAATAAACCCTTGTGGGGCCATTGTCTGCAGTACGCCTGTTGGTGACACCAATCCCGCTCTCGCTGGCGAATCGAAATGGGCTTTGTCGGAGGTGTTTGGGAAGACCACCTCGAAAGTCAGAAGTTGTCGTGGAAAGGATTTTTCGAATCTCGCGAGGAAATCGAATTTCTCATATGCTTTTTCGAAATCAATATGAACGTACAACATGTTATGATAGCTAAATTCTTGGCCCAAATTAGTTAGGAAGGACGTAAACCCGAAACGGATTGTTGGCAGATACGAATGACTTTTGTAGCACTCATCATTCATGGAGGGGCGAGATGAATCGTTTCCATCCTCATGGCAAGTACAACCCACAGCCGATTGACGAATCGCTGATAATCGTAACCCATTGCTTGTCCTAGGCCAAAGCTCCGACGGTCATCCCCACAGGGAAGAAAGAAAGAAAAAGAAAAGGGGACATATTATGATTACTTTCTACAAGACCTCATAAGTAAAGATTATCGTCAAGGTTCATCCTCAAAGAGCGAGTGGACTTCCTGCAACGAGCCACAACTTCATTTTTACACAACATAGATCAAAAGATAGGCACCTGGCACCAATCACCTGATATCTACCAACGCCGCCCCACAATGCATCATGAACTTCACCTCGCCGCGAGCAAACTCGTCAAAAGCTTAAACGCCAGAACTCCCCTTATGCCATTATTATCTCCCATTTTTTCCTCCATTCCCATTCCCATTCCCCATACTTTTTTGCCGACCAATTCCTACAACGCCATATTTTACAATAAGCCCAAATCATCTTTCACGGACCATCATGTCCCTGCAACATGTTCTGCGGCCAGGGCATTTGCATTGAGCTTTGTCCACCACCGGGAGGGCCGTGATTGATCCCCGCAGACGGGGTGACGATCATTCCTTGTTGCATGTCCGGCCCAGTCTGAGATGCCCCGAGCTCCATTAATGAGTATGCTTCGTCGGGAACCAGGCTGCCGGCCATTTGTGAGGCGAACGATTGCCATGCATGCGAATTGGCGAATTGGGCATGCGACCCACGCCGATGCCAGCCATGTTGAGAGACTTGAGAGGGGTGGTTACTATATGACTGTTCCTGCAGAGGTGGGCCATTTGCCCTTGGATAAGGCGCGTACGGTTGATTCGTGTGATGTGTAAATGGTATAGGAGTTGTATTCGCTTGTACTTCTGGCTGGAAATTATATTGGGTCGATGGAGGATATGGCGTCTCTTGATGTGGTACGCCATCATTGGAAGCATAAGCAGCCTCGACATTGTTGACGTTTGTTGCCGGGCTGTTCGAAAAATTATATGTGGCATTACTAGCGTAGTCGTTACCCGGAACACGAGCAACCTGCTGCGGTTCGGCGGACCTAGGGACTTCGGGCGTTCTCCGCCGCGCTGTCATACTTCGAGCTAGTTGGCATAATGTCCCCTCAGTCACGACTTTAACAGCGTCTCGCAGGCGCTCTCCAGAACCTAAGAATATTATTAATATAATCCGACCTTGGATATTCAAACAACTTACCCAATAAATGCCCACATTCTCGCATTATCTTGAGCCACGAATCCATCTCTTCCCGCAATGCTGCCAAATTTGACGTGGTAATTTCACTCCTCTTCTCCCATTCCACAAATAATGTAGTGGTGATAGCCATAACATAGACAGCGCTATTGTACCACGTCGTATCTAGACAATTGAAGCTCTGCAACTGCCTCACGACACAAAGCATCTTGCGAGAAATCTCTCCACAGATCCTCAGACTTTCGGCATTGAATTGTTGGTCATTCGTCATTGATACCGACGGATGTCGAAGGAGTAAGCGGAATTCGAGAGTCCATACTACTGCATATAGAGCGAATATCCGACCTTCTAGATCCTCTGGTTCTTCTGACAGTACTTTTGGAAGAGACTCACTCCATGCCTGGACTTTCGATTCTAGAGAAGTGACAGTAGCAATGTAATTATCTGGTTGACGGCGAACGGCGTAGATTGTATTGAACATCTCCATAAAGAGCGGAACAAGACGAAAAGCCCAAAGGCCAATTTTGTGTTGGCACCTCCCCGGTCTCGATTCGTCGATACCCTGATCTGAGAGGAGATCGTCATCCACTTCCATGGGGATTTCGACGTCGAAATCCTCCGCATTTAGCGTCATTGGTCGACCGAGCTTGCCACTTAGTGTGACGTTTATTGTGAGTAGCGTCCAGAAAATCCGCTTGCGCATTTCGATGTCTAGCGGATTCGTAGCGGACTTAGGCGACCATCGCTTGGTTGATCGGTGAAGGCCAAGTTCAAGTGAAAGGGAGAGTGTCATCTGGGTCAATATCCAACTGGGTCCAGGCTTGGGGAAATTCCGCAAGTGCGAGCAGATCATTGTCAATGCCTGCACGTCCTGTACTGTGCGGCTCGAGACCAATGAGAAAAACAGACTGAGAGAATAGTGGTAATGTTCATTTGATAAAGCGTGATTACGATCCTGCTCCACAGGATCATTCCAGTTTCGGGCTGCTGTCTGAAAATACATCACCGCGAAAACCATGTGAACCAAGACGGTCTCCGCAGTTGTGGGCGTGAAGCCTGGATCGTCGTATGATCTCGTCAACTAAAATAAGTGTTAGCAAAAAAAGGTGCTCGTATCAAAAGGAAGCTTGACTTACAAGCTTCATGAACGTTGGCTTATGGAGCAGGGGAATGTAAGGGTTGATGAGGCGGAAGTAGACGTGTGCATGTCTGAGAGCTTCGTCTTGTGGTGGCAAGGCCGCTTTCACTTGTCTATGGTTGATGTTGAGCGCCGACTGCAAGAACGATTGGTACGACTTGTTGAACAATTGTGGGTTGAATTGGCCAGGCGGGGGCTCATCCAGGTCCACGGATTTAAAATCGGCAATGTCGATTTCCATGCCTAAAATCGACAGAGCAGTTCCTTTGATAGGGCTCAAAGGAGACTCCCTGGACGACACTCCAAGGAAATTGCCATTCGTCCATCCAGTTCGGAACGAAGGCATCGAACGTGAGTCCATCCCTGGCTGTTGGTCTTTCGAGTCGACCGAAGGTGGTGGTGGAAATGGTGTTGAGGGGCCCCACGATGGAGGTTGAGCATTCGGGGATTGCGAATATTCGAGAGTAGGTGATGTCGCATCGTGAAAGCCATCCGATGGTTTGACATCCGCTCCATCCCGACTCAATAATGACTCCAGTTCCTTAACCCTCTGACACAAGGAACGATTCTCCAACTCAAGTTTCTCGACGTATCCCCGAGAAGTCGCTCGGCCGGTGATGCGATCGGTCGTTTGGCATTTCAAGTGGTTTTGGAGACATGGTGAGCAACCACCCTGGAGTCTGTCGCACCGAATCTTGCGTATCTAGGGCTCAATTGAGCGTTAGCAGCAGTACACGGTGCTTGGTGAGACATGATTGTTTGACAACGGACCTTGCAACGATCACAAGCTTGACCGGTGCGGTTGGACAATTGCAGCTTCTTCTTCACGGCATTCGAGAACTCCTCCGGTCGCTCTGATCGTAGTTGCTTCTGCAGCGCGACATTGTCATTCGGTTCTCCAGAAGCGATTCGCTTTGAGGCCATCGTTGACGGGCGCAAGTCACTCGTGCTTGAGGTGGCATTGAACGTTTCTACTCGTGGTGCATATGACCCGAGGGCGGAGGGTTCCGGTTTGATTATAGCAGATGCCGTGTAGTGCAACGTCTGCAAACCAAGAGGAGGAATCTGCTGTAGCTGTCGCACGACTATTCCCGCTGCGTTGTATAATGAAGGATATCGAATTTGTTGCTGACGTTCTTGCTCCGCGACCGAGAACAATCGCGACCCATCGTGTGGGGTCATGATGGCGCTAACCCGTAGCGGTACTTGGACGGAGACAGTTAACAATGTTGAGAATGCAAAGACAACAAACTGCATTCGAACTTGAAGTTGACACAAAATTCAGCCGTTTGAATAGTTTCGGATTGTAAGTGTGGGTGCAAGTGTGGGTGCAAGTGTGGGTGCAAGTGTGGGTGTAAGTGTGAGTGCAAGTGTGAGTGTAAGTGTTGTCTTGAGGGAAGAGGCTCACCAGCAGCAGACGTCAAAAGGGACTACCGGCAGGGAGAACGAGGAAGAACTAGGATGGGACGGTTGGAACTTGGAACTTGGGACATGCAGAAGACAACCGGGAGCCATCACAGTTTGGGAAAAGGTGACTGGCATCCTGGGCCATCTTGGTATGCTTGGTGGGCAATAGAGAAGTGCTAATGGCAGGGAGAGAGGCTAGCAATACTTTAGTTGGCATAAATTGAGAGCAGCGGGCGAGCAGAAAGCAGCAAGCATCTGGGCAAGAACGGCCTACAGACCATCCACTGTGGCATTCCATATCTCGACCTGGGCCAGCAACCCGAATTAGAATAGCCGTAAGGCCGCAGGGCAGAGCAAAGCAACGTCCCCATAGGAGAAAAAGCGAGGCGCGCGGCGGGCTCGTGTTAGGAGAAAGGAGCTCCTAGACTCGATTAGATCCCCAAGCGCCAAGGAGTTTTCCATTGCAACTTGCAAGATGTCAGCAATCCCCAATCTCCCAGCAGCATGGATGGCATGGTCAGGAATACAAGTAGGGACTAGGAAGCCAAAAGGACGAGGGTTAAAGAGGTTTAACGAGGTTTGACGAGGGTTCCTGCATCTCCCCTACCGTCGTCAGGCACTTTGGAATTTTGGAAAACCGCAAGCGCTGGAAGTAAGGTTCGAGGCTTCGAGTAAGGACTTAGAGTTCCTCGGGTCTTAGCATTCTGCTGCCCCTCATTACACGCACCTTGATCCAACCTCGCTTACTTGAGCTTGAGCTTCAGCTTACTAGCTATACTATCCCCATAAAGGTTATTCGGTGGATCCAGTGTAGGGGTTGTATAGCGAATCATTGGGGTGTAAGCTTCTTAAGAGCGAATCACAGTGTGACTTTACTAACCCACACACCAGCAAATGTTTAGGGGGTAGTACTGTAACAACCCAAGGAGGATCGCCATTACCACACGGGAAATACCCAATTACCTGCCCCACCTCCTCAGGGGTCTTCCCCCGTATGTCCTTCTTCAAGTTTCTTGTCACCTGGTTGCTGGTTGCATCCTCACGCCCACTTAGGAAGGACTTCTACAGTAGCTTTGTACGGAGTATGGAGAACAACGAATGTCATCCGATCGTCTTGATAGGTTTACGGAGTCACTCCGTATCTTGTCGCTCCTTGTCAAGTTACCATTGTGCCAATTAATCACTGGCAACAACGCACTGGCGCCGGCGGTGACGAGACATACTCCATACATGGAGGATTGTCGGAGTACAAGGGAGGAAGCCCCGGTGGAGGGAAGATTAAGCTTCATTGCTACGAAGTAAGCTCGGTCCGTACCTCGCTCTCTCTGCTACTCATCACTGATCACTCACAGATATAGGGGCAGATCTAAAAGAGAATCCAGGCTCTTGTACAGTACCAAACTTGCGCGAAGACGGAATGCAATTGTACTATTCTGCTATTTGTACGGAGTACCCCTATTCTGGGACTGCTACCTCGGTAGCTAACCCACACTCTCTCTCGCCTCGGAGAAGCAGAGATCTCTATGCACTGGCATCTATTTCCGGCGCGGGCCCGTTGGACAAATATTGACGGAATGTGGAACTTAAAGACCAATCACTAAATTGAAGTCAGGAACAGCGGATACTGTAGAAATAGGGGTGCATCTAAAAGGGAATCTAGATTACTACACCAAACTTGCCCGAAGGCGGAATGCATTTGTACTATTGTACCCCTATTCTGGTATTGGTAGCGTATACTAGTAAACACACGCTCATGCATTTGCTGTCTCTTTTGCCGCATCTGTGCCACTGCGAAGCAGTATCAAATCCGCAGTTAAATATTAACTTCTAGATCCCTTGTGGTTGGAAAAATTCTGTGTGGGAATTGGGGTGCAAGGAGACAAGGTGCTTCCAACTAGTAGCTCCGAAAGGCTGCATTCTACATCGCCGATCGAAATCCCTCGCGGGGCTGGAATTTTCACAACGACGGCGCCCAAACATACCAGCGGAAACACTTGCATCCGCATCATAGCTGACGAAACGAAACGAGTCTCTCTCGAGGTACGGAGTACAACTTGAGATCCAGCCCCTCGAAAGCCCCCCAGGGCATGCCACACTTCGAACACGAGGTTTTCAAGACACCGGTGACGCGACAGAAAACGAGGAAAAATAACGTCGCACAGATAAAACATGGCTCTCCTAGAGACGATACAGCTGGAACACCTTCCGCAATGCCACAAGGTTCACATCGCATTATATCGTGATGTCAAGAACGCGGCCTTTCTGCACGACCAGTTGCTTGCTGGAAATGCGAGCTTTGAATATGCCCTTATCGATGCTAGCGTGGTTCGTCTCCACGCCAAGCTTTTATTTGAGGTCACGTGTTGTCTTTTGTTTGCACGTGATCCTTTTCCGCCTACTCCCTTGTAACAAGCCGACTGACGTGGAAATGCTTCTAGATTGTATCGAAAATCCACGCATTAGCAGCCGCCTATCGCGCTGTCAATGACATGCTATCGGATAGATTACGAAGTCGAAATGTCCACTCAGAGATCGTCTTCTCGCTAAGCCCCAACAACAACGTTCGTCCTCCCCCTTTTACTAAGATTGCTCATACCCCTCTGAACATTACCAATTGCTATTTTCGTGCACACATAATTTACACAATTGTGTCACGTTGAGGCTCTGAGGGAGATCCACAATGTTTTCCATGTAGTCTCGAAGATGGCAAGATCTGCACTTTTTCCGTTGATTACTATGGCCGAGCACTTTAAGCATTCAAGCATTTAAGCATCCATACACATGCGCACAGCATCTTCCACTCCAACTAACACACCACCACCAGATCGCAGAATCCTTCCGTCGCTTCGGTATAACACCCTCAACCACCTCCCTCCTCCTCATCAAGATCACCACCGACCCCTCCCTCTCGGCCTCAGACATCGCATCACATCTCACGACAAGCATCGAGGGCGAAGCATTGCCGTTCACGGATGAGAGTATTGAGAATGTTACGGATTTGGCGAGGGTGAGGAAGATTTATAAGTTGAATGCTGGAGGTGGTGCGAAGGGGAAGGGAGGGAAGGGAGGGAAGGGGGGGGTGAATAATGTGACGAGTAGGGTAGATGAGAGGAAGGAGTTGGAGGTCGCGGTCTTGGGGGCTATTGCGCTAAGGGGTGCTACGAATTGAAGGTTCGTAGTGGAGGTTGAGGTGTTTGTTCGTAGGCGGTCTAGAATACACCTCTCTGAGTAGAAGCCCATAGCATTTTGTAATCATTCAATGACATAGCAAGATTGCGCCCGATCAGGCAATTTTCATCACTCATATATAAGATCGGAAAAACGTATTTCAGTACTCTTCATTCTGCACGTAGCGCGAAATTCATTTCGCATCTTCAAGAATTGTTCACTGCTCGTTATTTCCGAGTTCCAAGAATTGGCGTATACCCCGGAATGTTTGGCATCGCAACTTCTTCTTTAGACAGCTGTACGGCACTTGCGAGTTCCTTCGCTTCTTTTGAATATGGTACAGTACCCTCTGCTTCATTTGTTGAACCGTCTGGCTCCTCAACTCGTGCGCCAGGTAGAGGTTGAATTTACTTAACTTGCGTCAAAATTCCGCGCCTTACTCCTCTAAACGTACAGGAAACTCAGCGTACTTATCCCTCTGATTATCACACCCATCGAAAGAGAATACTCATTAACCACCGTTTTCTTTGGACCGGAACTAACTGCATGGATGTCTTTCGGCCCTCTCAACTATACAGCCCTTTAGGGGTTTTGATTTCGACGTACAACTTGTCCACCGGGGTCAAAAATTATGTATTTGCGTCCAGTGTAGTTGGTCACCGACCCCATGCCTCTTGGGGTTCGGAAAGAGTCAGAGTGGGGTCCTCTTATCATCAAGTACCACTATGTCACGAAAGTTGACGCGGATTGGATATGGCTCAGCATAAAAGCATCAAACCAACCACTCCCACAGGAGGTGAAAATTAGAAGATCGAGAGGCAAGGATACACTAAAGATCCTTCGGCAACAGAAACTACCTAGCCTACTAAATGCATTGCTTCAACCTACTCCTCTACTCCCTCACCTCGACACCTTACACTATCAACAAGTGCTATCAACTCTAGTGGCTCACCAAACTAGCAGAATACTACTGTGCTCTGCCAGCGGTCTCCCGAAGCTTAGACGGATCACTCTCTAGCAGCCATGGCATCAACAAAATTATCCGTACGCGCTGCAATGATATTCTAACAATCGCAAAAAACATTGCACCACAAACGCCTCCTCCGAGTATATGCTGTCTATTGCAAGGGCCTGTGGAACAAGCCTTTGTTTCATCAACTCTAGAGTGATACGCTTAAGAATGGACGCAAGAATGCGTATAACGAGATCTGAGCCAAGTTTGTCAAGGGGAAAAGGCGGTGGAGTCTCCGAGTTTGATAGATACGAGGAAGAGGATGGGCGGTTGAGTCAAGAGGTTCTATTACGGATGTTTGAGTTCAAGAAACGGCTTCACGAAGGAGACAAGCTACAGGCCTTGTTTAGGAATATGCAGAAGTGGGAAGACGAGGGGCCGTTTCCGAAATTTTGGAATAAGTGGAACAGAAGCTTGAAGGATATTTTAGTAAATATTTTACAGATCTTTGAGATTCAGGTTGATGGGGAGATGAGTCTACATAAAACTCATTTTTGTGTGCGAGCATTGAGGACGAGGATTTGCCATGGGATATGAAGGAGATTAAATGGTGAGTTGTAGGGGAGAGAGGAAAGCAACAGGTAGGTTTTCTGGGGGGCCTGAGTTATGGGTTAGAGGATATTCCAGAATTGGGTGTTGGCCTGATTGAGGCTTTACTAAGGGGATAATAGACGATGGGCGTTTGATCACAGCAAGCAAACATGCTGGCATAATTTGCACAGCAATAAATCCTGATTGAATAATAGAGCACTCTCTGTCACTTGCTGTAGCTCTTCTGGAAATTTCTCATATATTGACAAAAATAAATTTGTGGTGGCTGTATAGGTGGAGTTCTTCTGAGACGCCAACCTACTTTTTAGAAATTCAAAGTCACTAACAGAATACCTCATTCCCCAAGCACAATGAATTCTGCCAAACCCAGAAAAATATCAATTTCTTCATACGAGAGGATTAGTGAGGAAGAAATGCTCCCCATCCTCAGCCAAGGTTGACTGGAGTAGCACCAAATCCAATACTGCACCTATAATACCTTAGCCCATCAAACGAGAGACCGGAGCTGATCTAAGCAAGCAGGCATCTTCGGATCCCAAGGCAATTCCTCTAAATTCCATGACCCCTTGAACTTGCTTAGTACTCCCGCATCCACTTCCTCGGCACCTCCTCAACCCTAATTTTCCCCAACCCCCAACCCCCAACTTCATTTTCTACGCTCAGAAAATCCACCCTCCTACATCAATGGAATCCCCTGACCTTTCTCGTTCTAATGGTGTGCAATTCAACTTTTTGCGATGTGCAACAAAAAGTCACTTCCTTCCTAATTAGGCCGCGCTAGTTGATATTTGTTGAAAGTGTGCGCGTTAGCGGGTTGTGCGTTGGTCCATGGGTTAAGGCGGCGAAGGGGATCTTTTCGCTAATGGGATGTTGAGGCGGCGACCTTTGAATAGTAAGCAGCGCGACGCGTGCGTGAAAGGATGATACGGTGATTTATATGGGTGCTTGTCAGTTGATGTTGTATTAGGATGCGCGTTGAGACTGGGATTGGAATCGAGCCAGACCATTATCAGAACCTTTAACAAAATTTGGGATGTTTATATAGGATTCCTTTGGCTCATTTATGCTAGTCTCCTTCGAAGTCTCTTGCGAAGTGATCTAAATTCGAGTGCTTTCCGAGTCATTAGATTTCACATATGTTGGTTGAATCCAATATTGTATTGAGATCATTCGCGAGTCAATTTACAACAAAGATTCGGGGGCGATTCTGCACGCTGAATACTGTATCATTTTCTGTTCCCCAAAAGCGCCATGGCTGCTACCAAAATGAGATAGCCAGTGTAAGACCTACATGTGAAGACACACTCGCTGAGGAGGCTTCCGGTGTCTTGAGATCTTTCGCATATCAATCTATTCCGTTCTTCACATCCCCTCAACCCTATATCCCCAATGGCACGGCGAAGAAGATGGTAACACTCTTCGTCTACACCTCGCCAACCATCTTCCTCCTTCCACGGCAAATCGCACTCCTCCACCGTCTCAAACAAAAAATACTCCTCAAAAGACCCTGGCAATCCCGCGCCCTCGCCAGATTTCCCACAATTCAATTGCAGTCTATTCTCCAACAGAGGCTTGAAACCCCTACGATATTGAGGTATACAATCATGGACCATCCGCACGAGTTCCGCTATTTTTCTGGTAATCCCTTCTGCTAAGTTGTCCATCAGTGTCTTCAGCTCCTCATTTCCTTTTGATCTTGGATCGAGGAACCAATTTTGAACTATGTTGAGTTTGACGTACATAGCGTTATGAACTTTGATGCATAGAACCTTTAATTCGGGCTCCATGTTTTGTCCTTGACGTCGGGTCTTCGAAGGGCTTGACGCAGTGGATGATACAGTCTTGGGAGAGACTAGCATGGCGGAGCTTGTAGGCCAGCGACAGCAGTCGTACAAAGTGATTTGAAAATTCTTTTCGAAACAGATCACCCTTAAGTAGGATGTTGTCCATGGTTTGAGTTAGACATGGGAGGGTAAGGTAATACTCCGCTAGGCCGACAGTTGTTTCCAATTCGGTGATGTTTTGGATTCTCGCATCAGTCCCGATGATAGCGGTGAGAATGTTCCCGAAGCATTTTCGTTGAAGGGCGATGATTTTGCACCAACTACACTGATGTACTCCAGGATAGCTGTGTCATTCTATTGTTGTGTTTCTGGTGTCGATAGTGCGGATGCATTGACAACGTGCCAACCTTCACCATCCTCATCAATCTTCGTCGCAAATCGTATTTGATGTTCGGAATAGATGTTGCCTTGAGTCTTGAGGTCGAGAGAAAGTAACGGTTGAGGTAGTATCTGTTGCAGTACAGTCTAAGAATTTCCGGAAGTAGGAGGAATTCAGTCTCAAATAGATTGAGTGTATCAGGAACTCTTGGCTGAAGACCTTGAATCTGACATCTGGTCGTAGATCTGGTGTTTCGAATGTGTATGGTGTAGCATTCTCATCAGAAAGAGATAAAGCATCGTGGCGATCAATCATGGCGAATTTTCACTGCATTTCGAATTCTGCCTTAAATTTCCCTTTGAGAAAGACATTATGGTCAAAATAGGGGCACATTATATAAAATCCCGAGGTTTCTGTAGGATTATGATTAGGAATTCGAGACACTAGATGTTCACAGAGCTCATAGTTCTGTTGTTCGGGAAAAGACTCAATGACGCGTCAAACTATCAGACAGGACTCGAATACTCATATACTTTTAGCCCTTTGGAATCCCCACAAAGCTTACTTTTCAGGACCAGAATATTCACTTTATTCCTATATTCCTAAGTTTCTAGCGCCAGTCAATATGTGGCACTCTCACCTCTAGAACCGTGCACCAGAGGTACAGTGCGACTTCGGTTCCGCGATTCATCCACCATGTCCCATAGTGTAGCTGGTTAGCATGTAGGATTTAGCGGCCGCCGTACACAAATTACTACTACTACTACTACTACTACTACTACTAATACAGTACGTAGTCCTAAAAGGTAAAGATCTCTTGGTTCAGTTACTTAATGTGAGTATTACCAAAAGGTTGAAAGAGATATGAGTGTTTGAGTCCTGTTGGAAAGTTTGATGAGTATTCCGGACTTTTCCCGTTTATTGTTCAATCTTGTTGCAAAGAGAGCTAGAGCAAGCGAAACATACAGAGTGCTTGAAAGGTGGTTTACTGTGACTTGATATATAATTCTAAAAGCAACAGCGGTCACTTTCCCAAGAGTAACACTAAGGATCAAGTTGTTTATGGGCTAATTGTATAAAAGTAAGCTAAAGGGCAATTTGTATAATGAATGTAAAGTATTTACAAAACATAGCGCTATGCTAACCTCCCCTTAAAGTCCGAGCAGTTAAACTACAAACCCCCAGATTTGAAGCAAACGCCAAAATGAATCGGGTATAGTAAACATTCAGGGGGTAGAAAAACAGAAATGGAAAGATTCATTGCCATCACGCCTCGTCTCCATCAACACACCATTCCTGCTCTTCCAGCCTCTCTCCAAACATAACTTGATCTCCATGAGCCTGCATCTCGCAAATCAGTTGATTGATAATCAGCGGATTCGTCTCCAAACGAATCCATATCCGGCAAAGAATCTGAACCCAGCGAATTTCTCCTTGTCTCAAAGTCCCCTTATTCTTCACCAAAACTCCAACCTCCCATCTATCCCGCGTCTTCCCATTACACAAGATGATGGAAGGTCCAATCTTCTCTGTGCAAACTTCATTCTGCCAGAAGTTATCCCAGTTTTTTCCTTCTGTGTCGACGAGGACTTTGTACCATTTGTGCATGCACTGGTGGACTGGGAACCAGAATTTGGGTGCTTCGACTGGTTTTGGTGGTACATGGAGGATGATTCCTGGAAATTGAACAAGAGCTCCGTGTTTCATGATGGTTGCGGTTTTGCGCAGTGGACGGAAAAGAGGGTATGGGTGTAATTGCTTGGTGAGCCATGTCGTAGGGGCCCACCGATATCCCGGGATAGGCAATCTCGGTCGAGGCAAAAAGATGATGCCAGATGGAATACCGAGACCTGGAGTCTTGTCCAGCAAATCTAGAAACTTGACCATACGTTTATGTCCAATTGTCTCTTTGTCATCGTTTGGTTCGCCAATATCTTCAATTGGATTCACATCAAGCCCAAGCACACTAGCGAGCACAATTGTTTCATCCGAGTGATACTTGATCAGTCGATACTGAACAGCTTCCCAAGTTCTCTGAACACGGTAGTCGGAGCCGCTTCGAAGCCTAGAGATCGCAAGACTAAATGGATGACCTGCTTTCCAGATGTGATGGCGAGAGTCGTTGGGATCTTGGTGGACTTTGTCTCGCTCCTGTTCTATCTCGCTAACGCTGATTGTGGCCTCCTTCTCAAAAGCAATGTAAATGCTATTCTTGCGAGCCAACACTGTCTCGTGAAATGTCCATAATCGCCAAGACCAATCTCCAGTTCTGAGTCTCATGTTGATCTCGATCTTGTCATCAGTTTTCGGCCTCTGAAGCATGTTTCTATCCCACACCAGCACGGCGGAGGCTCGACGGTAAATATCCTTCAGTTGGTTGATTGCGTTACCCCTATCTGTATGCTGCTTTGGCATGCACAAGACGTCCACATAGAATGGAAAGTCGATCGGATGCCCCACATCAGATTTGTCTCTTAGCAGCTTATTGAAGGTGTTTTGCAAGGTCTCAATCTGGCATAAATGCATCTTTCGGTCATTGCTGTTTCTGAGATCTCTTCCACTATCCTAGATAACAGCGGAGTCAGTATTTGCCTATCTAGGATAGTCTCGGGATGAAAGTAAAAACATGTAGCAGAATTAGGTGGGGTTCAGGAGTGATCTAGGTAGGAATGGCAGAGTGCAGGAGATAAAACAAAGCGTAACGGGGGAGTGCAAGGACAAAGGCCCCATCAACTTACAACAATGGCGTCTTCCCAGGAATGCGATAGAACACCAAATCGTTTTTTCGTGTCCTTCTCGACATCGTATCCCACAAGTGTCAGGACGCCAGAAGAGAAGGTCACCATTGGCATTTTGCCTTCCCTGACAATTTTAATGATCTCGCTTTCTGAGACTCCCAGTCGCTCTCCGCAGTTCTTGGTTACTTTGCAATAAGTCTTCATGTGAAGAGGACGCAAGATCTTCTCACGATCCCTGCACTTCCACACGGTACACCCTGAGGCACACGTTCTCTTGTCGATAGTCAGAATTGAGCTTGCGTAGTAGACAACACTCATCGATGGCATGGTTGACTCCATTCGACGAATTTCCAAAGGACAAAGTCCACTGGCTTTCATCATATCTCGACAGTGCTGACTGTAACCCCAGCTTGTCTCTTCGGTTCCATAATCTCGGAAGAAACTTAGTTGACCACAGTAGAGTGACAACATCTTTGGACGTGCTTGCTGCAACGTCTCCCCAAGTATCGCAAGCGATAAGGTCATCTTAGTGTCAAGTCGTTTATCAACGTGATCCCGATCGACCGAGGATGGTGGCTCGCCCTCCCACTGCATCGAGTCACGAACAAGCCGTCCACAAGAGCAGTGCTTCGACACAAATCGCCTGGCATTCTCGAGGGCCATAGACCCTCTCAAGTAGCGATTCTTTTGCTCCGTGCTGACTGCGTTTCTTTTCTCGCGACTATCTTCAGCCCACTCGAAAAGTATTTCAGGCGGTTCTCCATAAGTGGCTTCCTTTTGCTCCTTTTCTACCCACTCCCGAAGCATGTGGTTCAGATTTCTGGTACTCAATATGTCGTTGCCGTAGATGAAGTCTTCATGTCTTATGACCCGCCCCAAGATCTGAGCAAGTAGTGCAAAGAAGAGCCAGGATTGTAAGAATTCTTTTGCGGCATTTGAGCCCATGCCCGGTTTGAGGCCATTCTCCAAAAGATCCAGGATGTTGTCGTAGCCATATTCTCTAGGAAGAGCGAAGAAGTCTTCAGGATGATAATCTCTTCGTTGTGCATAGAACTGCACTCGGACCTTCTCTCCGTCGATGGGGTCTGGCAAGTGATCCATATATTTTTAATGGTTTGCACTAGTGCATCTAGCCTTATGGGAAATGGTCGTTGTGTAAAGGTGGCCTTCGGTAGTTGCTAAGCGAGACTCGAAATTGTAAGACAAGGCGAAGTAAGCTTAATTAGCGGTCCAACAACTTGCAAGAAAAGTTTCAGCTATCTTTAGGGAGAGGGGCGCATTTTAAACATCGTGTTCCAACAAATGACGTTCGTTACGTGCCCGATATTCGCACTTGTGACTCCTGCTAGAGATCTCCGATTTCGCTATATTGATCCTCAGCAGTTCGTTGTCGAGTGCTCGACAGCCCTGGGCAGCAACTCGAAAGATACCTAATGTTAGCCTCAAGCATTCAGCAGAGTTAGATCCCCACTCAGTAGCCTGCACGGGACGGAATGCTTTGTTCAGATGGTTGAGTTGCGCTTTAACCCGGCTACACAAGGTAGAAAGCCTCGAGGTATAAGCGAGCGATTAAGTGGCCGCCAGCTCCCTTTCCCTGACAAGAATTATAAATCCTACGTCGTCGAAAGGACTTCACACCGAAGGATAAAGTCACGCGTCTTCTTAGTAAAGTTGTCAGGTGTTTATAACCGTGACGTTTATTGATGCCCAACGTGACTTAGGCTCTCGTGATATCATTTCGCAGCAAAACAAGGCTGTATGGGTTGTCATTTTGTGTTGTTGCTTCTTCGGAGGGCTTGCATATTTCGCCCGAAAAGGGTGGATTTGTAAGACCAGCCCCATTTTATGATTTCTTTTTCTATGCCTCACTGATAGTGCTAGTGCGAGGCGCACTTGAGGGCAGGGCGATCCAGAATACGTCTACAAAGAAACCATCAACGTGCTTTACTATAGTGCAGTGGTAAGATGCATTGTATGTTGTCTTTGAACGGGTAGGTTGGAAGCAACTCTGTGTTTGTCCCCATGGATCCGCTCATGTCTCAACATCAAGCAAATGCCATTCCATTTGTTCCCTTGAGCGAAGACTGGGAGAGACACAAAAAGCGTATCATCCAGCTTTACTTCCAGAATTCGCTCGAGGAAGTCCGCGCTGTAATGAGAGAGGAATTCTGCTTCAAAGCGAGGTCAGTGATCACACGATCCTCGGTTAGAGTACACGCAGCTGATGGCCATCGGCATAGTCTACGCATGTATCGATACCGGCTTAAGAAATGGGACTGCTACAAGCACAAGAGCAGACAGACAACAAACCAGCAACACGCTTCACCATCCGAAGCCGGCTCGCAACACATGCCATTCGAAAGTAACCACACAGATGACAACGGCTGGTTCACACAAGACACCCGAATCACACCTTTAGAACAAACCGGTTCCTGTGAGCATTCAGTACCGTATCATATTCCGGTTTCGCAAGAACGTGGGGAAGATCACAGCATGGTTGGTGAAACGTCTACGTCCTTGGGGGCATATCGTTACGTTTCTCGAGAGGTAGCTTTCACGGATACCGATAAGAGAGCTCTATTCTCAATTGATGCTCTTCAAGGACTGGAAACACCTTTCACCACCATGCCATCTCTTTCTCCGACAATGGCCATCACCCATGTTGGTCCCCAGCTTCGTAGGTTGGAGCTCATCTTCAATGCTATACATGCCCAAGTCCTTTCGGTAGCCTGTATGAGCAGCCTAGGCACAAGGTCGTCTCATAATCATACAAATTCGTCACACCAGGTTACAATGTCTACTTTCTGGCATAGAATGGGACATGGAATCTACTTCCTAAAAGCCGAGGATGCGAAGCGGGCGTGGAAGCTTTTCCACAAGGCTTGCGAAGCTGCCATGACAGAGAAACCTAACTCGAAGGATCTCATTTCGGACATGCTACCCACGATCAATGAGATGTTGACGACACTTTCGCCGATCAATACCCAGGTTTGCCCTGATCTTCGTGGCGTGTTGCTTCGTTACCTCGCGGATACCTTCAGAGGAAGTCTTGGCAGAGAACATCCGGCTACAGTTATAGCTTGTCAACTGCAAGCACAAGACTCTTGTCCTGAAGTATATAAAAGAGCGAGCTCGTATTTGTTGGACATGGTCATAGCCCAACTAGGACCCGCAAACCCAATGTGCTTCAAAGCGCAGACTTCCCTCGTGAGAACGTTGAGAAAGAACGAAGATTTCGAGCACGCCCATACTGTAGCCCGTCAACTATTCGAGGATGTTCACCACAGTTTAGGTGAAGACGCTTTGCAGACACGACAAGCTGCCCGCGAAATTAGTCTTCTGCTGATGGTCGAGAAAAAGTGGGCGGAGGCACTAGAAGTCTGCTCCCTCATTATCGGCCAGCAAGTGGAAGGCGGCGAGAGAATTGCTCCTCAGCATCGCGATAAGTGTGCTGCTTATACTATGGAAGACATTGCAAAATGCTACGAGAATCTAGGCTACCTGGACTTACGAGACAAGTGGCTTAGAGAGGCGTATAATACTGGTATCAACATTCCTTCCATAGATTCTTTGGTCACACAGCATATCAAAAGAAGGCTTCAAGTTAGTAGACTCCTTTCAGAAGTACCCTCAGGATAGCAACTGCTTTCTTCCTGTTTGTACGATAGCCTTAGACTTCATATTCAGAACAACTACATTCGTTTCTATTCCCACTTGTTTGGCCATGATGCTTGACTTCGATCTATCTGAATAACTCCTTTGAGGTCTGTTATACTGAGAGCATAGCTGTAACTACTTGCTCGATACTATCAGAAAGTGGTGTGATCTACAGAATCTCGGAACGCTTCGACATCTCGATGCATGACACCCTCTGCATATCATAAATATTCATGCCAGGTACTATATATCAAAAACAATACCACAGAACGGGTCCATTCTCAGTGCTGCTGTCAAGTGCTATCCTCGCCTGTCCCCATTACGAGACTTTACAAACCTCGAGTCTCGCTCTGTATACCCCTTAAACTGGCAAGAGAGACTCCAGCGGCGCTATAAGCGAGTTGTTCTTAGTGTGCCACAGAGAAAGATTCACTTTACAGACCAAGCAGAAAGTATTCGTAACTCTCAGTCCAGGACTTAAACCAGCGAGCCGAGTTAACAGATTTTAAGTAAGAGTTCATTCACCAACAAATCACATTACGAAGGCTCACCCGCTGTTATAAATCACAGTATTGTTTCCTTTAATGCTTTCCTATGGGAGTGTTCTTCAAACCAAAATTTACTGAACACACCCCCACCAACAATTTTCTCAGAATCAGCTCAATCTCAGGACGAAGGTCTTGCACACTGCTTCTCAGACGCTCAATTCACCATATCGAGGAAGAAGCCTCGCACAGTCCTGGGTCAAGTACAGCAATGAAGCAAGGTATTGATACTACAGCCTCCACCGCTCCTCAACTTAAGGCTCCTTTCTACACTCATTCCGTCATCTTGCACCTCAGCACCGAACACCCTCGGAGGTTCCTCGATTCGCATAATAAAGAGTTGAGCTAGAAGAAAGACAGTAGGTTCAGGTCTGAGTGGATTCCCAATGTGGACGCAGATTTTGAAGGACGGAGTCTATTCTGCGCCGGAGAAAAGGTCAGAGGTCTCATTAATGAACTTCGGCAATAGCCTTGCGCTCATTCGCCTCCTGTCCAGACCATTTTGCGTATGTTTCATTGATCTAGGCCGATAAGACCAATATCGACTCTTTCCGCAGATCCCCAAGCTACGAAACGAAATGCTTTTAGAAGTTTCTCAGGGCAACGTATGGCAAAACTTGCACCATCGAGGACGCCTCTACCAAGGACTACCAGTGATCTCGAGTACCATGCAAGGGGCAATCTTAGGAAATAAGCGACAACCCATCATGTGGACCTCGAAGCAACGCTGGAAACCCCTGAAGCTAGTGGCTGAATTGAGAGCACCTGAACTCTGCAAAGACGCACCCACACTTCCGTCGAGCCCCAATACCCATCCGTTGTGCTTGAACCCCAGGGAAATCGAAGCCCACCCGCACGAGCACAAAGAGTCGATTGAACTTGCAGTTTCTTCGCTCAGCAAAACTCGTTCTCGTTTCCTGACAATCCAGGATCAGCTCTTGGCTCTCCTTGCAAACAACGATCTGAATTTCTCTGGTGAAACAGAATGGTTGGTTAGAGAATAAATGCAGAAAGAACCGTGTTCGGCCAGCATGGGAACTGCTGGTTTGATTGAGTTGAACTTCCGGTGTTGTTTACTCGTATTCACGAGTTTCAAATAGGAAGGGAGACCAGAATGTCGGTCAAACTGTTTGTTGAAGAAATCTCTTCGCGTCATGCTTGCGGACAATCTCGCGGTTGGCAGGGAGGCACAGCCAGCAGTTGCGCCGGGGCACAAGGACTTCTTTCTTCACTTTAATTTCGACTAGCGGACGAGGATCTACCATAGGACGATAACCCGGAATTTTGAGGTTTTTGGTGTGGCTCGGGGGGAATGAGTAAGTGACACTACATATGGGTCATATGACGTAGGCATTCTCGCGTAATGTTCATATGGGACCAGACAAGGCAGTCAATCACAAAAGCATCAAGGCACAATCGTAGTCTTGAAACATTGTGATTTTCTGCCATAAGCTAAGAAAGTCAATTGTGCTTCCCATAATTCGATGGCCTCATGTCACCCCTGTCCTATAATGACTCTCAGGTCTCACAGTATTCGATAGATATTGTGTCGTCTGACCTCTCCATCCAGTATCTTGTGAAATGGGCCACAAAAGAGAACCATGCAGCTGTGATATTGAGGAGTGTTAAGGAAGTGGCGTATAATTGTGCAAGTAGGTATTGTCTCGTAAAAGAAAAACTTTGATGGAGTTCTCAGGATTGGCAGGTATCATGTGAAAAGTTGCCAGTGCATGTCGAGAACACGCGTATGTTGGATACAGAATGATGGAATACTGTGGAGAAACTCGATACCGCTACATTAGAATCTATCGTTCATGGGCGGCTTCGCGAAGCATGGATATCTGTAAAAGCGAATGGTCTTGCAAGAGGACTGGAGCACAAGTGATTGATCCCAGTCGGCTCAGCACTTGCTCAAAGTCAAACGCCCACTTATGGTTATATCATACTTCCTAATAAATTAGGATTAGTGTGTTGCTAGATATGTTTAAAACACAAACTTGCCTACCAGTCTTTTTGTTCCAAGTCCCATGGAAGTTGGCTCTTGGTGATCATGGTACAAAGGAACGAATCTTTAAATCTTCCCTCTCCTGCTGGAATGTTGGAATTTCCCACCCTTAGGTTGTTCTTGAGGACTGGATCCAGGTATCTCACCAAGGAGGCACCAGTGCAGTCTTTAACTGTTCCCTCCAATTGGTAGAGCTTTCGAAACCAGCAGGCTAACGCAAGACGACCATTAGATCCTTTAGAGTCTGCTGCGAGGCCGATGATCTTTTGAGCATCAGCAGCCTTGGAATCGTTGATAATCTCTGTGATGATGGTTTGGACACCGCAAAGCTTGACTTTGAGCTTCGTGAGTTCGGAATTAGCCAAATTGCGTAGAGTAGGATTGACCAGCTCCAGACATTTTGGTTTTGAGAATGGCCCAAGAGTATGAATGAGGCAGTCGCGAAACAAAACCTCATGTCGGAGTTTGTAAGCACACTCAAGGAGCATGACGCAGTCCTTTTGAATATCAGCGTTGAGAATATGGTTGTGAAGCAATGAGGCATGGAGAGAGTTCTGTGCCGCTGGAAGACACAAATAATAATCCGCGAGCTCCGTGAAAGCCATCAAATCAAGCCCGTCGCCAATGACACTCTGCTGCAAAAATAATGCCCTCAGGATATTATTGAAAGCTGTCTCTTCGACTTTGGTACTGTTCTCTTCATGGCCCTTGAAGCTGGAGAGGTCATGACAACGATACTTTTTGAGCTGGTTATCCAGGAGAAATTTTGTGGGTATTTGAGGCATACATACCTTCGGGTCACTTGTAAGGCACCATCCACCATCCTCCTCGATCATAGTGAACCATTCATATTTCCAATCCTTGAAGACCGATGTTGATGTAGCCTGATTTTGGTGACCGAAAAATTTCTGGAAGAACATCGAGTTCATCTTAATACCCTCGGAATAGACCTGGAATTCCTGATTGAAGACCATCATCCTGGTATCGGCTTTCTTGCCTGGTGATGTGAAGACAATTGGCATTAAGGGTGTCATCTTCCGTTTCTTGGAGGTGGGACAATCAGTTGATTCGTCCTTGAGATCGGAGACAGAAGAGTTTGGTGTTGCAACTTGAGATGACTTGTAAGCTGAACTTGGAGGACCTAAGTCCGAAGGAGCAGATCGCTTAGCCATGATATGCATATGTGATGCGGTGAAAGGGTACGGTGAGAGATGGTGATGTATTTGGAGATGAGAAAATTGAGTTGGAGAAGATGTTGAGGTTGAGGTTGAGCGAAGGTGAGGAATGTTTGATGTGGGAAATAAGCAAACCTTTTGGCCCCCAGATGAAAGTGAGGGCGAGATTTAGGTCGACTTTTGAAGGTGATAAAGTTCCAGATGCGCAGGGCAAAGGAATCAAGAGTCAGTTCTGATGACGGGATCTTCACTGAGAAGGATGACCTGTCAGCTGTTGATGGCACTGGATATATTTCCCTAATAATTGTGCTGTAAAGTCGTTGTTAGGGAAGACAATGAAAGTCAGAGAGGAGAGTGTCGATGGCCCGAAAATGTCAAGATACCCTGAAACTTATTCAGCTCGAAGGCAAAGTGTCGGGAAGAAATTGACCGAGAGCCTGAGAAATGGATGTTGCTGTTGTGGAAGGTCGGTGATTTTGTGCCGGGAAGTTTCTCTGCGTTTAATAATGTTTGCCTTCTCGAAGATAACGTTCAGCCCTCATTTTTTTGTTGGATGTTAATAGAGTTCTCTAGTTAAATAGATGTCCTATACTTTAGAACACGTGTCAGTTTTGTGGTTCATCTTTGCAGAGGGAGCCCATACGCTGATCGTGGTTGAGGGAAGGGGAGATACTGTACCTTGCTGTTTCAAAACAATTCTCATAGAGCTTGCCTAAGAGCAATAGATAGATAGACCCACATATTCTACTATTTTTAATAAGTAAGTGTCGACAGATTTCGAGCTTGACAACATGTTCTGGGCACTATCCGGCTCATCTCAAGACAGAGCCGCCGTCTGTTGCGAATCCCCCCAGGATCTCCATAGATTGTGTCTCAGATATTGTACAGCTGCTTGCCCCTATTCCAAATAGAAGGCAGCGCCAAGGAGCTACAAGCCGCCCGCCCCTATGTCTAGTAGGTTCGGTTCAAACAATGTCATCTATTCAACCTCAAGCCTCGCCTGCTGGACCCGTTTGTCAGATAAAACTGATTGCCGAGCGTCGAAGGATAAGTCACCCACCCCAAAGCGAAGCCAGGAGAAGAGATGCCTACAGGATGAACTTTGTGTCAAGATCAGAATGTAGAACTTGAATGTAAAGCACACCCTTGATGACCAACGCTCACGGGCGGCCAAAAATTCGAGCTCTAGGTTGCGGATAGCTCAATTGGAGACCAGCGCCCAATTGCAATAGGGGAAGGGAAAGACTTCCTGTGGAATTGCCGCAAAAAGATCCGGGACAGGAAGATTTGAATCCTTGGCTTGGGAAAGGGTCGAAAGTTTACCTTCTGATGCTATATCAGCAGTCTTTTCCACTTATTTCATATCGAAGAAAACAAGTTAGATACCTTGGCATCTCTTATTCCAGGGCAGGGATGATTAGTCAGAGTGGAAGGCTTACAATGATTTCGATTGCTGATGAGTCTGAGAGCTTACGTGGGCGGTTTTCGGAGAACGGGCTACTCTGGCAGAGACTTGCAGTTCGGAAAGGCTTTTATGCCTCATGCTTCATATAGGGACTTCATTTCTCAACCGCAGACTTGGATCTTTATAGTCTCTAGAAAGTTCATAGAGATTAGTGGCAATGATTTTGCAAAAAGGGGGAAAGTTCGTACTGTAACCTTACCCTTGTGCCGATCACTCGGGAAACCCTTGGCACTTGTCACTGGTGAAACGCAAATTCAACCACGCGAAGCCAAAGAATTTAGCAATAAACTTTCCATCCGTTTCGAAGATATCACCTGAGCTACTGCCAGCCTATCGTACATCGAGATGTAAAGAACAGGGATATCTAAAGACACTATGAAGACGAACGATCACCGCTCTCGAATACAATATCACCAGCGCTCACGCTATCCATTTGCCATTTCATATGCTACCTCACAACGCCAGACTCAAATGTGATGGTATCCAGTTCCGTAACTCCCATGCCTTAGGTTCCCAATGATCAACCAAAGAGTGTTTCGTAAGCTAGAAGCGAAGATGTGCCGTTCCGACTCTAAGCAGTCGTCATGGCGGTCTTGAGCTCGAGCGGTTGAACGCAAGGGTCTTTGGAGAAGGTTGTCTGTAGTCCCTCCCAAGTTGATGCAGATTGGCCACTAATCAAACCAATTCCTTCGCTCATGTCGTCGAGCTTGTTCTTCACAATGATGGCCGCGTTGACGTCCGAGAAGACAACCGTCGCGTTCCCTCCATTGTACAGCCAGACCAGTTGGATCTTGTCTGCACCAACTAGCTTGTCGCAGAGTGCCTTTAGCTGTCTCTCTCCAAACATGAAGAAGAATCTGGATTTGACGATGGTGAGACGACGGCTAGCAAAGTTGGGAGCACCCATTGCTCGAAGTGTCGCATCCATTGGGAAAGGGTCGCCGCGGGCTGCATCTACGATGAACTTGAATCGGTTCGGTCTGCTCTCGGTGCGCTCTCGAACGAGGACTTGGTAGAACTGCTCGGCATCTCTGGCTGTCTGGAAAACGATGCCAGCGTAGCGGGTGCCAGCTTCCTCGTCGGTAGCGAACTGAATGCATCTCAGGGGTCCTTCTTGAACAGCGTCAGAAACACCTTGAAGTGTCAAATTTGGAGGTATGTTGAGAAGGTGAACGACTCGAATTTGGTCCGTATGAGACTCGTTATTCGACGAGATACTGGGGATACGACCAACGGGTTTGAGACGAGCTGTGGTAGGCTTGGCCGTTGGCTGGATATCAATGTTTCGAGAAGACGGGTTGGCAATGCCAGCAATGTTGGCCCAAGAAACAGCTTGTGTAATAAACCCTTCCGGCGGTGTTGTTATGATTGTTGGCGTAGTCGGGCTCGTGGATTGTGGTTGTTTTCCCTTGTCCTTATGATCCTCTTCTTCGTTAAGGTCAACAGCCTTGTCATGAAACGAGAATGTGCGCAAGGTCTCCCGAATAACCTCGTCCTCTGGAGCTTCCTTTGACGATGTGCTGGCCGGTGATGGCGGCAGAGGATGAGCATGGCAAGTTTGCGACTCTGGTGAAGAGGTTGAGGCGTCTTGCGTACTTTGGACAATTTGATGATGGGCATCGCGAAAAAGCTGCGTAGGGAATAGAATATGCTCGCCGGGACCGGCTGCTGGGCAGAGACGAATGCGCATTCCGCGGTTTTTTCCTTGATAGAACTCATCACCAATGCTCACGTTGTGGAAAATGCGTATGGCCTCGTCTCTCTCCCCGGTCGTCGCCATCACAACCCATCGAAAGGATTCTCGCGATACCATATCCACCACTACGATGCATTTTTCAACGTTTCCAATCGCGGAGAACATTCCCATTGTGTCGGGAGGCGACCAGTGGATGGGTAAACCGACGACGTAGACCACGCGATTTTCTTCGAATTCGCGTCGATATTGCGGCGGGATTGCAGGTAGCATTCGCGATGCGCTCAAGTCGATGAAACTGAACCAGCTATCTTGATAGCCATCCGGCGCGTCGTTCGGATTGATGAAGAGGCCTTCGAAGATCCAGAGCAGTTCTGGATATGGCGCCATGATGGCCGCAGGTACCGCTTGATATGAGAGCGTGAGAGGAGTAGATGTTAAGCAAGAGGTAGTGCTGTTGCAAAATTGGCGCGCGATTTCGTACAATGCAGTCTAGATGGTAGATAGTCAGGATGGACGTGAATTTAGTTGCGGAAAGTGCGTGCCTGCGAGTAATTACCAGGCAGAGTGCGCAGCCAACATGCAATTCAGACCAACTTGGACAGATATTCCTAGTGGTGGTATTAGCTGACAGTTCTGGAGCGAAACGAACCCATATTTATATGAATGAGGTCCTCGCTTGGGATCTATGCAGACAATAACAGATAGTCAAAATTCGCCTCTGCTGCTTCCAGGTGATTGGCCCGCTTACGGTCGCTACCGGGCGAGTTACCCTTACCAATGCACTAGTATCCTACTTATTTTTAGTGACATACCATTGTGAATCTCGTAGTTCACTCACAAAGGGTTGGTATATGGTTTCCATGGCGGTTTGTGGGCAGTGTGTCTTAGGATGGTGTGGTCAAGAGAAAAATAATTATACAAGTTTTACAATAGAAAGCTAGTGTTGCAGTTAATGGGCCGATTCTATTCCACTCTCAAAGTTTGCTTAATAAAATGGTTAATGATTCTGCCACTATTTCTGCCATGTCACTTACGAAAATGGTAAGCTCGCTTGCCTTTTTACTACTACTTCTTCTGCCATATCACTTACAAGCCTATGTCTTTTTCGCCACGGCTTGTAATTAAGGAGACATAAGTTTAGTTGAAGCGTACTGGTTCTCTTCGCTGTCTAAATCAACTTGTTCTGTCTAACTGCGCGAACCATTATATATTGGAGTAGAAGTAAGTAAGTTAGTAGTTGTTTATTCTACCGCATTTCTAGCCGAATTTAGCATTGCAAGTATACAAGCCGGATCCAATCATACCAGCTATCCTCAAATATGTATAGAAGATAATGCGTTGGTTATTAAATAAATGAATAATCATATATTTCGGTAGAAGTGAAGAGGTTATATTCCAAGCTCCTTTCGCGGCCCTACAGGAAATGACAATTCTAAGCTTATTTAATAGAGGGTGAATTTGAACGTCCTTAATATCATCCGAGCTGCATTCAAGACCGCCAAATCCGTAAATATAATATAAATAGAAGAAGAAATCCTAGGCTATCTAGTAGGAGGCCTGTATAGGCTGGGAAAGATGTCAGTTTTAAGCTCAATCCTACTTTGAGCAACGGCTCTATCCCCTCTCTGGTTTAGATCCCAATACCAAGGTTCACCACACACGATGCCGGCCTTATAGATCGAATAATGAGGCCAGAATCCAGCCAGCACAATTTCAATTTCCAATATTCATTGTGACTTTCCTGTCTCCGAAACTTGTACTGAACTCACGCTCGAGCAGTCCCCTCAATAGCACCCTCAACAATTGAAAAATACCGCGACGAGCGCTTCATCCGAAAACACTGCACGGGTGGCATGATTTGAGTAGAGTGGTGGGAGCATACAGGGTTGTATTCTCGTGGGCGGTTTACGATGTGACTACCTCATGGTCTCGTCTACGCTACCTTGTCTATTACCTCCGAATCTACCGCCTATCCCACCAAATCCAGGCATATCTCTGCGGAAGAACTTCCCTAACGTCTTCAGATTTCCCTCGACAGTCGCTTTCGCCTCGTCCGCCAATGGACTGCTGATCCTTTCACCAGTGCCTGTTGTGCCCATCCTCTCCACACCATCTCTCGCCGCACTGAACAATTTCTCCCCGAAACCTGCAGGGTCGAATTTCGCGTTCAAAATCGGTGTACTCGCGCTCGCAAGACCCGAAGCACTGCCAATCCCAAGGCCGACACTGCCAATACCGGAGGCGTTCATGAGTGGTGTTAGAAGAGGACTCATTGCTACTAGGTGTTCGTTGCTTTTTCCATCTCTGTGTATGCCGAAAAGTTCTACTAGTGTTGGTTGATCTTGCTTTCTAACACCTTTCAGCTCGAGAATTTTGCGGAAATTGGTATCCGATCGATCACCGATATGGATGAGATATGCTTGGACAAGTCCTTCTGGTGGTGACGGGCGAACCTGCAAGGTCTTGAGTAGTGGGTCGAGCCGTGTCATGATTTGGTTCACTCGTTTGACGAAACTTGCTTGAGCTGTGCTAGATGCCGAAGCAGAGGGCGAGTGGGTAATAAGGTTCGAGAGATCTTTGGTTAGAACATATTTGTCAAGTAGCATCTGTGTAATTTCTTAGTGCGCGTTCACGCCATAATAGAAAGAAATCTTACCTGCTCAGCGCCGACTTCCGAGACTGGCCGACATTGAACAATATTACCAATGTATGAAGTTGCCAGATACTCAACAGTCTTGTCACAGAAAGCTCTAGCATATTGCTGCTTGCTGACCAAGGGTAGTATTTCCTTGACCTGAGTTTCAATGTGCCTGAGAAGCTCGGCGACATAAGAGCTTTGGTCCCCAACACTTTCCATTTTGCTCCAGTTTGTATTCCTCATCTCCCGCCAAGGAGCATCACAGTCTACTTCAACTCTGTGAACGAACGCAGCCACCGCAGCGCTCGCGACCCCCATAAATGCATCGGACTGTGAAGACAGGTCCACCTTGTCAGCTAGCTCACGGTCGATTCTCCTCTTAAGATTCTCCTCGAGCTGTTGAGTGTTCAGATGCCAGTAATCCGCCGTGTTCAGAACAAGAACGACATTCTCAAGCTTCGAGCCAAAAGGTACCGTTAGGAAATGCAGTAGAACCTGTTGCGCGTATTCGTCAAGATACTTGGCAAGAATCTTAGACAGATCAAGTAGTCGTTCCCCAGTAGACAGCTTGGCACATTGTGCCAGGGTAAGTTTGTAGAAATGGAAGAGTTCAATAGAAGACTGTATCACCGCTTGCGACGAGAACTCTTCGTCAGCCGACAGGAGAGGTTGCGTTCGGTACTTGGGTATCATGGTCGCCAACTGTTTGTCTTGTGATTCCACCCATAGGCTCAAGTAGGGCTCAAAAGCCTCCGATATAGAGCGGTCAAAAGTGTGTGGCTTATCCTCGACAGAGCCAAGCGTGTCTATACTGGCTCTTGAAGGATCACTTGCAAACCTCTTCTCAAGACTCTGTTCAAAGTTCATAGTCTCTTGCAAGCAGCTCAACAGCAAATTGACATCAATCTTGCCACTATCCGGCCTTCTCATGCTTCTTTCTAAGATGCCCTTGAAATCATCCTTAGTACCCTCGCAGAAAGAATTTGCGAGTACTTCGTTGACTCTCCACTGCGTTGGGAAAATTCCAGCATGTTCATCCTCGTAAGTCTTCAGCATTCGACGGAACCAGCTGTATCGTCGCCCAATATTATCCAAACTCCCGGCTTCATCATTGCCTCTGAATATCTGTCGGTATTCTCGTAGCTGTGTATTGACATACCATGTCACTAGTCGTGCCCTGGCATTCTCTCCTAGGGCATCCATAACCAGACATGCTTCTGCCAGAACGCCCTTCTTGCTGGCCACCTCTCCCTTCGCAAAGGCTATTTCGAAGTCCTCGCAGACCTGCTCCAACAGCTCCCTTTGAAGTTCCGCAACGTTCCGGCTTAGAGTAGCAATTTGATCAATACTGCGATAACTATTGAAATGTCGCATGAGCTGTAACACTGCCTGGAGCAAGCTCGCACACTCCCTATACTGCCTCGTCTTCGCCAGACCCCTCAACTGTTCATATGCGGTCGTAAGCATCTGCAGTCTCTTCAACGCTGTCATAGAAAGTGTAAGGTTCTTCTTGGTGTCATCAAGTCTTTTGATATCCGCCGTCATGGAGGTGATGGTCTGCTCTGTCTCGATCGCTCGAGCGCGAACAGACTCGATCTTGCGGAATAGCTGTGCCAGTTCATCCTTCGCAGATTCCATACGCTTGAGGCTCGAGTCGTCGCTATATGCCTGAGCTGCCTCGAGCTCGTATATGGAGGTGGAGAGGTCATCCTGGTGTGTGCGGAGGGCGGAGGCGGTCTCGTTGATGGACTGGAGGGTAGAAGGATGGGAAAATATTGTATTTAGATGATCAATTGGGTTGTATTCCACTGGAAGAAGAGGGCAATTAGCATAAGTGTCTGGGACTGGATGGGAGGTGCCAGAGATGGGAGCACTGCACCGGCATCTAAGGATGATACTGTTGATGCACCGTTCATAATTGTTACTTGATTGCTCGTTGGAATAGATAAAAGGATGCATTCATTCACGATACATCTGCCATAAGAATTTAAAACAAAGCAGGTATATGATACAAGGGGTACATTACTTTATTCTCGGAGTCGTGATTTGGTGCTCACAAGCTAACCTTAGATCGCGGCTCGCATAACCTTATTACATGGTTCAAGCGTACTGTAGCCACTGTCTTTAGAACACGTGACCAATATACACCACTCTATTCTTTGTTTAGACGCATAAGATAGGCTGCTCGAAATTATTTTGGCTAAAAAAAGTTCCTCTGCGGTCAAACTGTTGTCTTCCGATTGGTCATAATTCCCAGGGGGTTCGGGCTTCTCATTCGTCAGAATGAGTTGATCACGGCTAGTGGATCCTACGCTTCCTATTGGACCACGGTTCGTACTTTCTACGCTTTCTATTAGTTCGTGTTTTCGCCTTTAAAAGAGCCGCAATTCGGTAGAAGAGCCAAGATCGCCTTCTTATAACATCCGCGTGAAATATGTATTCCAGCCGTACACTTCCTATTTTGATATTATTTCAGAGCGTAGCGAACGAAGGCCTCCACGGCAGTGGCTCCCCGGGAGGGGCTTTCGATAGCCTACTACGCTGGACCAATCTATCCTGAAAGGATAAATGAAAGGGACGGAGCACATTTTGGAACTCTTGTTGAAGTTATCATGTGAATCATGAAAAGGGTTCTCATACTATATATACAGCCTCCCCTTCCTAACACTAACCGTATCCTCCATCCTCGCAAAAGCCAACCGTCCTATCAACCCCCTCCCCTCCTCTATATCCGACACATCCCCCAACCTAACCTTATACTCCTTAACCAGCCTCGCCTTATCCAACCCATCCATATTAATCCCCGCATCCGGCATCTTAATATACTCGCTGTCCTTCGCCAACGAACTCACAAAGCCCAGATAGTCCGGTATGATGGTTTTATTTTCATAGATGACACTGATGATAGCACCGGCGAGCATGACTAGCGTTGCAAGCAGGAACATGGAGAGCCAGGAGTAGTAGACGTTGTAGACGGGCGTTTTGGTGGTGGTGCTTGTCCTGACTGTAAATGCGGCGGTTTGGTTTTGGATCATTGCGGTGAGGTCGGTGGGGGTTGCTGGGACGAAACTGGCTGCGTTGCCACCTGTGACGACGTTTTCAATGCCCTCGAATGGTGCTCTGAGGAGATATGGCGTTGAGTTCCATTGACTAGCGTATAGATAGGCATTCAGGAGTTGGCCGAACCTGTCTCCGAAGTCTTTTGGTGAAACGTCCATCAGGGGAGTTTGACCTTGATTCATTCCCAATGATGTCTCGCCAGAAACGATAGTGGATTGAACGGAGGGGTTGTAGATGTAGTTTTCGACCATGTTGACGGCATTGTATTGAGGCGTTGAGTTTGGCAGCAAGGCGGTAAGTCCTAGCACAACCTCGGGGAAACTAAGCGGTGTGATCGTAGATGGCATGTGTGGTAAAAGCGACAAGCGCTGAGCAGTGGTGCGGCAGGTCAGCAATGCTGGAGTTTTGATGCAAAAGATGGTCGATTCGATATACTGTTGTGATGGTGTACAGACGACAGATGTAGTATTGTCAAACCCAGAGAACTCTTGAAATAGTAAGGCCCCCGAGTCGACCTGCCTCGTAAAGAAATCCGAGGATAGACAGTCGGGACATGATTTAGGACGCATGTATGGCCCATCACTTCCTTTTTGAAACGCTGCTACATCAGGGCCCTGGTAGCCAAGTGCCCAAGGATCACTCAAAGTTACATTTGCGAAGCTCATAAACGGGCCGGCATCAGAGATGAGATTGGTCTTCGAACCGGGTGGGGGAATTTGGGGAGCAACGCTCATGTTACCGCAGGACAACTCAGTGTAGCTCGATTCCACGTTGAAGGTGGTGTTTCCGTTGAGTAAGCCTGCGATAGGCAATCCAAATATAGAGGAATATATCGGTGTGACATTGGTAGGCACCTGAACCCACCCATCTTTGTCCATTTGGGCACCAGCATCTCGAATATTGGCAAGATAGGGAATTTTTACATTGCCCCAGAGGTCCATTGTACTATTCTTTGCGTCTGCGGTGGAGAGTAAAGAAGATCCGAATAGGACAGAAAAGCCAGCAAACCATTGGTTCTGAAAAGACCCGGAAGGCGACGAGTAACTTTGTTGTCTTGAGTTGATATAGGAAACAGTCGTATCAACAGTGGTAGGTTTTCCGACCTCGGTGAGGATCTGCTGGACAGATTGTACTCCTAGAGGTTCGAAGCACCAGGCCAACATCAGAACCGCGGCGATGGCATTGAAGGACCGCAATCTAAAATGAGTGTGGAAGGTTGCCCAGATGGTCTTGCTGCCCATTAATTGCTCCAAATTTCCCAGAGCACCACCCTGTTCAAGCCTCCAGTGAGCATATTTTACTGCTGCCCGACCGACACAGGCGCCAAAGAATAATGGAAATACCGTCGTAGCCTAGCAATATCAGCTGGGGTAGCACAGTCGGCGGCGAGTCAACTTACTCCCTGGATCGCAAAGCCTAGCAGACCAGACCGTTTGGCAGACACGGGCTTGCCATTGATTATCATTAAAGTCGCAATAAGAATGAAGAATGGCAGAGGCAACAACATCATAACAACATTGACGAGTGACTCCAGTGATTTCCAAACATCGGCATCATTCTGAAGAGCTTGTGGTCGTTCCGGCCATGGCTTTGCATTCAAGCTCTGTGGACTGACACTTTGTAAAGGACTGGCCTTTTCCGAGAAGCCCTTTTCGAAGTCGAATTCGGGAAGTGTCGATGTCGACGGCGACGACCCCGAGGATGCTGGTCCCGTACGTATATTGGTTTGTATCGGCATCGCGAGGAGCAACAAAGTGCATCAACACTCCAACATGGTTTCGCTGAACCCTACGAGGCAGAAATCTGGGGGAGCCCAAGGGTGATTAAGTCTAAAAAAATTCGCTTAAATACTACAGTATCGACAGGGGAAGCAGCATGCAAGAAAGCCAGCCGTTCTTGTGAAACCACTCGATCATCTCGGCTCCACAGTGGTTTGATCCATGTACTCGGTACTCTGCTGTACCTGCATATTAAGCTCAAAGATGGCTAGGGAAGAGAAAAGAGAAAAAAAGGCATCCTTAGAGTGTTGATGTTCCTTGGACCTGGTGTCAATTTGAGGGGAATTCGGCACTTGCCACGGCACTTTTAATTGATCTCTCGTATCTGAGAAATACTGCAATACAGCCCAAGATGTCAAGTCCACCGTCCGAGACTATCACAGAGCAACGTTGTGATCTTAGGTGGCTCGGACGCAAGTCAGTCAGAGAGCTTCATCCGAAACGTGAACTGTGTTGTGACCCCTACTGATCCTCCCGCAGGTTAGATTGAACCTGCAAATCTGCCGGCAGCCCTAGATCAACGGGATGTCAATAATCCATACGGAGTATCCGCCAGAGGAAGTGATGGGTGTGCCGAAACGAGAAGAAGCTTGAGTGCAATTCTAAGCATTCGCTCCAATTAAGGTTATCAGAGCGGAGGCTGAGAGGAGGGGGTTAAGAATGGTTCATGAACCGTCAAGACGTTCTGCTATTCCGTGAGATTCAAGCCAGACGCCGAAAGTCTGGAGGCCCCAGTAATAATGTGCCGTTGTATCTTGATGAACAGCATTGTAGGCAATGTAGGCAATGTAGGTAGATGGTGATGGGACGGTTTAAGCTCTTCCGGGCGAACCTCAGATGAAACGTCGTCGATGCTCGAGCCTCAAAGCGCACCGTCCACCAAGCACAACCGTGATCCACATCAAGGCTTCCGGCGAGTCTTCTTGCTCAATGCTCTCAGAAAGGGTCTTTCTACGAAGTCTTGTTTCGTTTTAAAAATCCCTCGCTATGCCACTTCGTATAATTCACTTCTGGTCTGAAATACTGCAGCCCACCGAGCTGCCGAGTCTCGAGGAAGCGAAGTGGGAAAGCAAGTAGAGTAGCTCTGGCAATTTCGAAGCACCATGTATGAATAATAATTGCCCGTCATCAGGGGTCTGCAAGAATCACAAAGGCTGCACTAATAGCCTTGGAGAACCCAGTGAAAAAAAAAAACTCTATACAATTGTTGAAGCCTTAAGAGGCAGTACTCTATATTGTGGGGTTTCTCTATAAGCTCCTAGCACGTTCTTTATGTTATCGCTGTCCCAACCAATAATTCAATCCAAACGGGGTTGCTTTCATGGTGTTATGCAAGTCTTCCCTAGTAGTTCCATGAATGCCACACCCAATGACAAAAGGAAATGTACATGATTGTTGTGTAGCTTAGGAAGATTTCCTGGTCTCGGAAACTTCCCTCTTCCTAGCCTCGACGCTTTCTTTCTCGGCTTCGCTGGCTTCTTTGGCTTGCTCTTGGGTATTATCGTTGGCTGCCGCTTCCATTCTGCGTTCCTCCTTCTCGTCAATATCTTCGTCATCACGTGGAGTAGCACGCCCAGACTCCTTGTTCTCTTCATCTTGCTCGTTCTCTTCTTCAATGAGATCTTGTTGTTCCTTGAGGACCTCGAGACGCTGCTTGTTGGTAGCAGCACCTTCGGCGTTGTGTACCTCGAGTTCCATTTCGTGGAACAGCTCTTCAGGAATAGACGACAAGACACCTGTAAGCGCCTCGATCTGGGTGCTGAACTCGCTGTCCTTGCCCTGAGCGTACATGAAAGCATTGCTTAGCACCAAGAGTGTAGATGGCACACCATACTTGAGTCTGAGATCGAGCCAAGATTGTAGTTCATCCCGTAGCCGGCCTGGAGAGACACCATGGGTACGAATGCCACGACTCTGTGCGGCGACCTGAAGCTCTGGCACGGAAAGGCTGTCCACTCCCTCATAGCTGATAGCACGATCATCACGCTTGATTTGTCTCATGCGATGACGAACTTGATACCGAAGCATCATGTCTGTGCCAAAAGTATTTAAGTTCATGTATCTGCACATACCCACAAGCTGCGGCCTGGACAAATTGTCCAGTGTCAAATCGTCTTTGAAAATCTTGCAGACCTTGATGACGTCTTCTGAAGATGGCGATTCCCCTGTGGAACGGAGTTTCTTGAAAAATTGGGTGAACTCTTCCTTTTGCGTGGTTGCTACGGTCAACGGAAGACCAGTCTCTTTGAGTGTATTGCGGAGAAAGTTGCTCACATCCTTTCTTGTGGCTCGAAGGTCCGTGGCTTTCTTGTCCTTCGACTTCTGTTCTTCGTACGTGCTTGGAAGAAGATTTGGGAACAGCTTCAAGGCAACCGGAAGGAGCAATTCTGCGAATGGCACGAGCACAAAGACCGAGAAAGGAACTAAACGACTAATATCCTGGACTGTTCGCTGCAATTGCCGATGCTCTCGTCGACTGAGCTCATATCCGGCAGCCATCTTCACGGCCAATCGAGTACTGATCTTCACTTCTGTCGCTAGCAACTTCGTTCCGTCCCAGTAATGCCGTACCTCTTTCTTCACCTTCTGCATCAACGTCAACTTCTTCTCTTCCTTCTTAGCCGCTTTCTTATCATCCGCCGCCGCTTTGACTCCAGCCAATTCGCTCAAGCTGACTGCCTCGGTGGCAGCTGTCTTGGGTACTGCTGTGCCGGAGTTTGATGGTATAGGGGCAATTCCGTGTTTCTCGGCCGACTTAGCAGCTTCTTTGTTTGGCGCATTCGAAGTTATGGGAATGTCCTTTAGAGGCTTCTTAGCTTCCTGAGCATTGAATCCTGGCGGCAGGCCATTTGGAAGACCTCCGGAGCTGTGTGTCTCAGTGGAAATTCCACGGCTGCGAGGAATTAAGATAGCCAGCGCAGGCATCTGGGCTGGCAAGTTGCGAGCATTGCGTCGCAGGAAAGCTGTGTGTGCGGACGAGGGACCAGTTCTGGGATATGCACGAGCTAGAACACAGACATCAGCGAAAGTTCGCATCATGTTTTGCAGCAATCCTCACCTGTTTGCGCAGCATTGCGGACGATTCTAGAAGAGGCGCTCATGCTGATACTCTCTCGTCAACAAGACGGTATGTGCCGGACGGATCGTAACACGTATTGCAGTGGAATTGGATCGTGCCGTTTGGAAATAGAAGCGTATTCAAGTATATGCCATCGTTCCGATGAAAAGGTGAGATGTAGTTGGAGAGGGGCGAATAGAGATCAAATATGGGCCAGGAACGTGTTGCCAGAAAAGCCCGGGAGAATTTGGAACAATATCACGTGAAGACTGACGCAAGCAGATAGGGGTGTGTGGCTATCATTTCTGCCAGACAACTGACTCTTGTCGCTTGTGACGTTAAGCGAAAGTCCTCAACCGATCGGCGATAACAAGTCCGCTACCCCGACATTCCCCGCTTCCAAAAAGCAAGCTCCTACCTTCAACATCTGTGCGTGTCTCGCGCCTCGGTCTTCAATTCACATCAAACCACTCAACTTGTGCAATCCCTCCCTCACTTTCCTCTCACGTGTATCCACCGCTTCTACTTCTTCTTAACAGCTATTCACCATGGATATATCTTAGATTTCCCCATCGCTCGCTGCACTAGCGTACAAGCCTTGCTTGCCAGGCGCAGGCACCTTTCCCTCAGACCATTCACTCGTCACTGATAGAGCCCGGACTTACGGATAGAGATAGACATCCTCTAAAGAGCGATAGACCTTATTTCTTGCTTTGATTTACTTAGCTCAATGCTCAACAACATGGGACTCTCGAAGGCGGCTCGCATCATTCTTGTCGGTGCGCCTGGTGTGGGAAAGGGTACACAAGCAGAGCGCCTCTTGCAGCGCTTTCCACAGCTTTCTGCAATCAGCTCTGGGGATCTTTTGCGCGATAATGTCAAGAATCAGACACCACTTGGTAAGCATCTCCCTTGGTCGAGACCTACCATCATACTAATATGTCATACAGGTATCAAGGCCGAGAGTGCCATCAAGTCCGGTGCTCTGGTTCCCGATGCCATGATCTTGCGCCTTATCCTCCACGAACTCAAGCATCGCGGATGGATCCAACCCCCAAAAGGCACGGTAGGGCTCAACCTTTCTACCACGGCCCGAGAGCAAGATTTTGGCGCTGAAGACCACTTTGTCAATTCGCCCACACTTGCCAATCTCGCAGCACCACCCCGCACTTCAGATGACCCCTCGGCGTCTTTCATACTCGATGGTTTTCCCCGAACAGCCGGACAAGCAGGTCAACTCGACAACCTCATCCCAATCAACCTAGTTGTCTCCCTACGTACACCTGCGGAAGTCATTATTGAGCGAATTGCAGGACGTTGGGTTCATGCTCCCTCGGGACGCGTTTATAATACGACTTTCAATGCACCGAAAGTTGCCGGAAGAGACGATATCACGGGGGAGAAGTTGACCAAGAGAGAGGATGATGATGAAGAGACCTGGATGAACAGATTAGCCAAGTTTGAGGAAACCAGCGAGCCACTGTTGAACCACTATGCACAAAAGGGAGTTTTGTGGGAAGTTTCGGGCAACAGCAGTGATGAGATATCACCAAAGCTGTTTAAGGAGTTTGAGGAGAGATTTGCTGAGGGCCCTCGCGATCCATAGATGGACATCCCGACTGTTCGATACGACACGATGACTAGAGGAAAGGCTAGATTTCTACAGCTTCGGAGCATACCAGTGCTTATACCTCAATAGCGATTATCTGATAGCTAGGCGTTATAATCCCGGGTCTATGGCAATAGGGGGACGGCGGTATGGACCATGAATTGTATTCTAGTTTGCAGCTTTTTGGATTAGGACTGATGGCCAAATATGATTATTTTGAACCCCAACATCTGTCGAGCAAAATCCACCAATTGTGCGCTGCTATCGTTCTACCAGTCTCGCTCTGAATCTTGAGGCGGGCTAATAAGGCTAGTTGACAAAGCAGGAAGGCAACTTCTCATCTATACAGAATTTGAACTTCACACCACGACAGTGACCACGCATGACGGGTATGGGAAGGGGGTGGAAATACCTTCTCATCCCATCATCTTCCATTCCTCCCCAATGCCGTACAAAGTCCAGAGCAGCCAGCAAATCCCACAAGACGCCCGACAAGAGAAGGGGAATCCGGCGACGCGCTGCACAGCAAGCCCTCTCATCCTCTCCCCACCCTCCGCCTCATTTCACCCAAAGGCTCGGAAGAGAGACGAGCAGCTGCCAACCTCTACACCTTCTCCTTTTCCCCACGCATCATTCCCATTTCCATTGCCCGAACCTCCGCTACTACCGGAACCCCCCGTTCTCGTACTTGTACCCCTCTCGCCCGCTCCCAGCAGCGGCGGACCCAGACGGTCGGAATGAGGGCGGCTTTTTGTTGCACGTCGCAGACGGCCGTTCCGTTCGTTTCCCCTGCACGTCCTTCCTGTATCCTGACTCGTGAGGCCGAGGCCGGAGATGTCGTGAACGTTCCCAATCGGGGCTGACTCCAGAGGTAGGGCGGAGGGATGAAGGCTTGCTTCGTATGTGTACTGTACTGTACGCCGTACCTACATACTTCGTACTCCGTGTGTTATGTGCCGTGCCGTGAGGCTCGGGACGGTTGTTAAATTCTCGTCTCGGCCTCCCTCGCCAGCCATCACCTAGAAAACAATATTGTGTCACTTCGGGGAAAAGTCGAACTATTGGTATGCACATCTTATTTAATTCTTCTCCTAAATAAACAAAAGTCAAAACTCCAGTTCCATGCATATTCACCCTCAGAAACCAAAAGTGCAGGGGGTTTCAGTCTCCATGTAAACAGAGGTAGTTCGCTCTGCCATTTGTGATCCAAGCTCTTTCCAATCCCCCTTCTTTCCAAGGCTCCCATAATATAAACGCCCAGATTTTTGCGCCGGCCGATAATACACAGCGGAGGTCACCCTACCCGGTGGGTGTAGTTTCCACCTATCTACTCATGCAGCAGCTTTCCACCGTCAGTCACTGCGCCCCTTCTCGTGATGGTGTTCCTCACCACCACTCAAATCATCATCGTCATCGATAACATGCCCACTGGAATGACTACCCTCACTCTCCTCATCCTCATATAAATTCTTTTCCCGCTCGGCGCCTCCCTCGGAGAAATCACCGTCAGATTCATCTTCACTCCCAGCCGCAAAAGCATCATATAATTCACCGGCTCGTCGCTTGCCTCCCTTGCGATTCATTTTCCCGCCGCCGTTGAGACCTTCGGCTTCGTCTTCTTCGAGGAGATCGAATTCCCACTCGTCGCGTGGGTTGTTGCGGAGACGTTCGCGGCGGGCGACGAAGAGGTAGACCCCCATTCCCATGCAGAATATGATGATGAGGGCGGCGGCGGCGTAGATCCAAATTTGTGTCTTGGGTCCGACGCCGAATGTGGGGAAGAAGGATGGTAACCAACTTGATGCGGATGTGGTAGCTGCTACTGCTGCGGCTGTCGTTGTTTCATGGGAGGCTTGCTCTTCTGTGGGAGAACCGGTAGGTTTGGTTGGACGGTCAGGGTGACCGGTGGGATTTGCCGTAAGGCTGGTCCGGGTGGTAGCAGCGCCGACCGAGGTGGTTGCACCGGCGACGGTGGTTGTGCTGCTGATGATTGCATCGTGGTCATCGTCGTCGTGCTCTGAGGGCATGGGGAGAAGAGTTGCTTTCGTAGCATCGATACTCTCACCCCACAGCTTCAGATGCCAATCAACGAAGGTTCCGTTGAACTCATTCTTGATAGTATCCTTGACAATGACAGTCCAAGTACCAACCCCAGATTCACCCCTTGTAAATGTAAGAATTGGATAGCGAAGACGAGGGGAAAGAAGCTTACCAGTGAACCACAGACATGAATGTCCAGTCAACATAACCTTCTGCAACAAGATCCAATCGACGGGTAACCGAGAGGTGGCTGACAATCTTGTCAGGGCTGATCAAGTCAACGCTAATGTCACCTCTTCTGGTGTGGTCCACATTCATTGTAACAGTAACGTGCTCAAGACGCTCTAGATTAGCATCTTGAAGCATTTGAGGGGTAACCTCAAGTGAGACTGCCAAGCCCTCGTCGCCTTCAGGAATTGACTGATTGACGTGAACCCAGGGCGAATAGTACCAAGCTTGAGGTTTGACATTCTTGAACGTCTTTGCAGCTTCAATTGTAGCCCAGGTGTCGATTTTTCCATATCCAAAAGTATGACTGAATTTCTTTCCAATAGTCGTAGTTTGCCATTCTCCTGTGTCCAAATCTACTGGCAAGGCTGTCATCATAACCAAGGTTTGCATATCTCGCCAAGTAAGATCAGGTCGGATTTGCAGAACTAGGGCAAAAATACCTGCGGCCAAAGGCGCGGCAGCAGAGGTACCTCCATGTCCAGAATAACAAGTATTGGTCCCTACATCTGTAGTATGCTGGATTCCGCGTTAGATCATGTTCATTTCAGATTCGCGTCAAGAACTTACAATAGCGTCACCACTTCCACTGCTGTATGTAACAACCAATTGAGCAGAGCAATGTTCTGAATAGTATGGGTGTAACCCCTTTCTGTCAATCGCTCCGACCGTAATGCTATAAATGCTATTGGTGTATCCGTCGAAATTGCAGTTATCCTCATTTGCAGCGCCATTTCCAGAAGCAAAGACGTAGATAGAGCCTAGACCACCACGTCCATTTTGAACAGCATTCAACATCGCGCGCTTGATCAATATGCCTGGCGCATCCATAGATTTCCCATCATCCGGTGGCCCCCAGGAACAAGAGTATATTTGATTGTGCTGGTAGGCGTAGTTCATGGCAATGGCCTCATCCGCATCAGAAATGATCTTGGAGAGGATTCGAATTCCAGCAATCTTTGAGTCCCACGCAACTCCCACACCACAGACGTCATTTTTGACAGCGGAAACCTCGCCCGCACAACGTGTTCCATGTCTGTCGTCGGACAATTTCGGCTTCGGCTCGACGGAATGATCGTTGAAGTCGTATGAACCCTCCGCGAAATAATTGTCCTTCAAATCATCGCTGTACATGTCCAAACCATCATCTACAATGGCTACCGTCGCGTTGTGTCCTGTGATTCCCTGCATCCACACATCGGTAACATTGACATCATGGCCAAGTTGAACCGGATTGTACAAATGCCATTGCTCGTTGAAAATTGGATCCGCGATTTCCAAGTCCTTCATAATTTGCTGCTGCTTGGCCACTGCAGCATCGACTGGTGGTGGTTCTTGCCGCTTCGCAGGGTATACGTATCCCTCCGGTCGTGGTGGAATGGCAGTCCGCTTCTCCATCCGAGGCTTCAACTTCTGTTTCTGGGCGAGTTTGACATTGTCAAGTACGTCGGATCCACCGATACTTCGTTTCCGCCTCCGTCGTTCCTTTAACGCCGTGTGAACGACATCCTCCTCCTGCTTATGGCATGAGAACACATGGTGATCTGCTAGTTCCCCGAGTGGTCCCTCATGTGTGAAACCCAGCGAAAGGGCAACCCGTGCAGGATGGATACTCGAATCGATTTCGAGGACATAGTAGTCCCGCGCGTCGTAGTCTCGAGGTCGGAGGATCGATGCTGAGGCGAAGGCTCGTAGACCCAAGAGGGCCACGAGAGAGTGTAATCTCATGGCTGCGAGATGTGCTATTATTCAGTCCGGCTGGCGGTCCCTTTTTCTTCTCGCTTTTCACAAAGGAAGAGATTTAGGGAATGCGCATGGATTGCGTGGCGTTTCGAGGTCCCAGTCCGAAAGGGTACCACAATAAGAGCTGCCTTCAGCCTTTTCTGACGGGGCGAGCGGAACGAGTAAGTTATGGTTGGGCAAACAACATGGTCTTGAGGCAGCGTACTTTCTTTTTCGAGGACTTTGTTTGTTTTTTGATCTGCACAAAGAGAGCACGAAGGTGGTTGATTGCGTTTGGTCTGTATTTTTTCTGGGGGCGGATCTGCACAGAGTTGAAGGTTGACTGCCCAGTGAGATGTGGCCTTGGAATTTTACCAGGTCTTAGAGTCTCTGACAGACTGAGACAGTCGGGCTAGGCCTGGCCTTCAGAGTGCTCGCGCTAGGCTTGATGGGGATAATTGCCGGCGGGTGAGTCGGTGACAAATCGTTTCTATATCAGAATCGAAAAAGCGATTCTCATGAGGAGTAGGTCGTGCAAGTCTTATAAAGTGTACCTATGCAAGGCAGGTTGTTCCTAATACCTTCTATATCCTACCATATCCTACTACGAGCGAATATTTCTACCAGAAACTGATACTAGAATAGAACTAGCACTAGCACTAGCATTGGCACCAGAGCTAACACTAAAATATACCCGCTTGATACGATTAAAAATACCAAAGTAATACGCGATTTAGCTAAAAGCCGTGGCTATTCATGCCTGGCCGATGCGAGGCAGAAATGTGAATTTACTCCGTACTCGTACGGTTAGTCCCACCCAATAAGCTCGAAGTACAACGTTGTACTTACGTACTCCGTATATGGGTTGTTGTAGTACATTGTACCCGTAGGAAAAGCCGAGGTGGAGCGCGGAAGAATCCTGATCCGGTTCTGATGATCTAAAATTAGACCTCATTCTCCCTACGAATAACCTGTATAATCTGTCACGTGTTTGGAACAGAATGACGACCCTGCAATTAAGGCACCCGCACGGCTCGACCCACCCCTGCCCTTGGCCCCTGTCTCGCCTGTCCGATGGAGCTCGGACGTCGGAAGATGCATTTCTTTGGTGGATGGTGGAGTGAGTGAGAGAATGCGTTGTCGCGAACCTTGGAACCCAACCTCCTCAGCTCGCTGTCGCAACACGAAATAGAGAGCCTCATCAGCTGTTCCTCCCCCCTATCCCTCCCCAATGAAATGGCCAGCTATACTTTCCTGGCCCAACGCGACAAGAGTCCAGAGTGGCATTCCCACGTCCACCCGTCCCTGACGACGACCTCACGAATGGCTTGATTTGGCGGCGAAACAGCCTGAATCCCGATACCTTTTGTACAACATAATTCCCAGCCCGCAGATTCCCAATTGAGTCCGGGAAGATACAGCAAAGCGTGCTCTAGTTCCCGATAACATTTCTCGTCAATCGCACCACAGCCGCTTGTCTGCGACATCACTCCGACGCAAACGCTAGGCTTGACTACGGGATGTCAGCGCCATATTGGGGGAAACTGCCTCCACCAACCATAGTCCGTGGGAATTCGATCAGCCGGGAAAAAGATTCGATCGATCGAGATATGGCGGTCTCAGAGAGACGGAACGACCTGATGGTCGAGATCGCCCCGAAGGTCGAACGATTGTCCGCGCAGCTTCCTTCCTCCTCCTATCGTAGACAGTATAGAGACTCCACACAGACCGAAGCTCCAACAGTCTCAACGCAGAGTCCATTTGCATCTCCAACAGATTCAAGTTTTCGTGGAGGATTGGCCCCGCGGCCACCTTCCTTTCCCTACGACCCGCAAACTTCGAATGCCAATGACGATTACTTGGAGAAACGAAGACGTCGAGGGAGTAGAAATAGGGAGCAATCTTACGAAGAAAAACCACCTCCCGCAGCTCCAGACGCTCCTCGGCCTCCACCGCCAGTTAGCTATAAACAACCATATAGCAGTGGCCCACCCTCTCGAACGCGATCAGGCCGGCGATCAGAAGGGCCAATCAGCTCGAGTCAAGGCGTAGCAGACGAGTACTATGCTAGGAGGGGCAGTAGGTCGAATGGAAAAGCTGTTGCTCGAAGTGACGAGCTTGAATGGGACCCAACAGTGCCAGAACGCATTGACACCTTACATCGTCAGAAGAGGCAAGGCTCCTTGTCTGCAGAAGGAGGATCTCAACAACGAAGGGAGTGGGCTCCAGATCGCTCTCCCTTGCAGAGACTGGAATTGACTCTGGACAGTATTACAAAGGAGGAGAAAAGATCACGAGTCGAAGAGGCAGAGCAACTAGCTAAAGCAGGAACGAATGGCGAAAAACCGAAGCAGAATTCAGTCCGTTTCCGGAACCGACCTATAGCCAAATCACTAGAAGGTGGTTCAAGACAGGAACCAGAGGCTTTTCTTGATCCGGTACCAGTGGCTGATTCTAGTCCTAGGCAAGAACAACTAATTCGACGAAGGAGAGCCCTCGAGAGGCAACGACCTGTAGAAGTTGCACCACCTGTCTCGAAGACATCCGTTGAACCCTCTGATTATCAGTGTGAGGCTGAATCAAGAGAGGATATTCCAAGACAAGAGAATGCTTCAGCGCTACGAGGCCAGAGTGTCCGTGATCGATCATATATTCCAGTTGCAGTGGGTGGTGCTGCGGGTGCTGCACCTGAGCGGAGTACCAGTAACAGACTCCAGAAAGAGAAACCGGGCGATCCATGGCTTCATCTTCGAATAGAGGCTGAAAACAAATGCTCGAACAGCACATCACAGAGGCCCTCCGTTACAGCGGAGCAGGCTACGGGTCCTTCAAAAGAACCCAACTCACAAAGTGTCTCCCAAATCACTGTGGACAGAGAGCTTCCTCCCCATGCAGTTGACTCCAACAGGGAACTCGAATTCGACTCTGATGAAGAAGATATGGGTTCAAAGCCTGCGCGTCGTTTGAGCAAGATCGAACGGCTGGCAGGCCAAAGATTACCTGCTGACACCCTCAAGTCACAATCATCAAACTCACAAGCCACTGAAACAGTCAAAGTCAATGGGAAAAAATACGGTCTGCCATTTACTAGATCCACTAGTAACGCGGGTAATCGAGCCTACGGGCACCAAGAAGAATCCACAAGCCAACATCTGCTTGTCGGTAATCTGCACCAAAAGCAAGAGAACGTGTCAGAACAGGGTGTCTATACTCCAGCCAGGCGTCTCGACGAGTGGAAGAAAGGTGGTGTCGCCCAATTATCAGGACCTCTTTTGAACCTCGATCTCAAGGAGCAGATTGAACTTGACAAGGACAAGGCTTGGTGGGAAGCAGGCCACACTAACAAACGTCGACGAAGTACATCGACCAAGCAACGCCGAGCGGAAGCTTACGATGGAGAATACGACGACAATAATGGTATGGACTTTCAACTTTCAACTTCTAATTTAAATTCAAATGTCGAATGCGAGGGCTGTGCTATCGAAGCCAAAAGCCCTGGAAAACTGACGAAGGTATTGACGTTGGTTAACCCACGCTACCGTCTTGATCTTAGTCACGACAGGGGAGGCAAACACACAGAGGCTTTGAGCAGCAGCTCAGATATAAATTATACTGACGAAGAAGTCTCGAAGCTCCTTGTTGTACCAACTCATTTGTCGATTTCGGGATCTTCTCCGCATCTTTCTCTTGCTCATACCACCTCTTCTTCTTCTGCGCTAAAAGAACACTCGCTAATCTTCAAATCGCGGTCCATCCGCGAGCGTCCTATTATAGCTCCCACTAGATTCAAACCACCCTTGTTCATGAAAGCAGGGCCTTCGCTACGCTATTGCGGCCTTCGTCGCGAGCCGGCACCTCCCCGCGCTGTTCGGGCCCTTACCGGCGTCAAACACGAGCGAGAGATATGGCGTGGCAGTATCATGATTGTTACTCAAGATGAACATTCTTCTTACGAATTAGCTCCAACATTGCGACTATTCTTACAACCTATGGATCTGATACCTCCACCTCCAGCACAAGTCGACGGTGAAGAGCTCGCCACAGAGTACATTGATCCACTTGCAGGGCTTCCAAAAATAGGTAGAGATGGTAGAACTCTATACATTAGACCAGTGGAAAATCTAGAAGAGGGGCGAGATCTCTCCAAATTGGAGTCGGACGAGGGCCTATTCGAAACTCAAAGAAGCAATTTCGATGGAGCTGCAGAGCGAAAGTGCGCAAAACCTCATTACGATGGCGAGAAAGCTGGCAAGTACAAGGAGGTCAGGGGCTTTCGCCTTCATGCTGAACATGGAGTTACTTTCTGGAGGTTCAACCTAGAAATTGAACTCCGTGAGAAGCAGCAAAGAATCGCCTACAGAATCAACCGTGGTCCAGCGACAGGCTTTTGGGTTCCCGGTCGTGGACAGGCAATGAACATCATGTTTCACAGCTGCAATGGTTTCAGCTACTCAACCGATCCACATCCATACAATGGCCCAGATCCCATGTGGCGAGATGTGCTGAACAATCATCAAACCCAACCATTCCATGTTATGCTTGGAGGAGGTGATCAGATCTACAACGACGCGATCATGCAGGAGACCAGGCTTTTCAAAGCATGGACACAGATCAAGGATCCTCGCCATAAAGAAAAGGTTCCCTTCACATCTGAGATGCAAGATGAAATCGAGTTGTTCTACTTGAACAGGTACTGCACATGGTTCTCACAAGGCCTCTTTGGTCCCGCCATTTCTCAGATTCCAATGATCAATATCTTCGATGATCACGATATCATTGATGGATATGGCTCGTATCCTGACGACTACATGCGATCTCCAGTAATGAGCGGCCTGGGTGCGATAGCTTTCAAATACTACTTGTTGTTCCAGCATCAGAGTAGTATCGACGAAGGGGAAGAAACAGAGCCACAATGGATCTTAGGCGAGGAGCCGGGACCTTATATGAATGAATTCAGCCGCAGCATCTGTACTAAACTGGGCCGCAGTATTTCCTTCCTCGGTCTGGATTGCCGCACAGAGAGAATGAACGACGAAATTGTTAGTGCAGAAACGTATCACAAAGTTTTCGATCGGCTTGAACGGGAAATTATCAAAGGCGAAACGCAGCATCTTATTGTTCTGCTTGGTGTGCCAGTTGCATATCCAAGAATGGTATGGCTTGAAAACATGTCAGTCATCCCACTAGAGCCGAAATCACATAACTAACCATCGTAGTCTTACCTCGAGGGCCATGGATCCTATCAAGGCGCTGAGCAAGGCCGGGCTTCTTGGAAAGAATTTGCTCAACCATTTAGATGGCGGCGTTGAGATTCTTGACGATTTAGACGATCATTGGACCGCTAAACATCACAAAGAAGAGCGTAATTGGTTCATTCAAGAATTGCAAGATTTGGCTGCCGAGAAGTCTGTTCGAGTCACCATACTTGGGTAATTGTGCCATTCACCCATTTTTAAAATTATAGCTAACGATATTAGTGGTGATGTTCACCTCGCCGCCATTGGACAATTCTACTCGAATCCTAAACATGGTGTTCCCAAGCACAGAGATCATCGTTACATGCCGAACGTGATCTCCTCGGCTATTGTCAATGCTCCCCCCCCAGATACACTTGCCGACGTTCTTAATAAACGCAACAAGATACACCATCTGGACGCTGATACTGACGAAAACATGATTCCGATCTTCACCCACGACGTTACTGGCAAAGCAAGAAACAACAAATGCTTGCTGAACCGTAGAAATTGGTGCTCAATCAAAGTGTACGATCCAGAACTGTCACCACCCCCAACCCCTCAAACGGATGGTAGCGCTACACCACCTCCACCACGAAGAGGCCTGCTTCGTCGACTATCAAGCAAGCGTGAACGAAGCCCCATCTTTCAACCAGATAGCCGAGCACCACCATTGTCGAGCCCAGGGTTTTTCAATCGGAATCCATCAAATACCAGACGCGGATCTATGGATTCATACAGGCAGGAGGATTCTGCTCCACCGCTATCAAACCCAGGATTTTTCCGTCGTCGACCATCGACAACACGAAGGGGTTCTGTGGACTCGCAACGACCTAGTATCTTAACTCGGACACTTTCGCTGGGCAGGAGTGGTAGTCTCTTTCGCAGGAACAGCGGGCGAAAGCCAGATAGTGGGGGAATTAACGGATACGGTGCAGACAGCGACTCTGACGATTCGGGATACGACGGTGCACCAGGTCGAGTAGGCCTTAGGGGCGGCGCTGGTAGTTCAGAGGATGGCTACTTTCCACAAATGGGCCCACCATATGGGACTGAGCCTGAACACCGTATCGAGAATGCATCCACTTCAATCGCAGGTGAAAGGCCTCAACAAGGTTTTCACAAACGACAATTTCACAGAACACCCACCGGCCTATCGGAAAAGCAACGAAAAATGGGTGGGGGTCAGAAAATCGACCTTGAGGGCGGCCTTGATATTTGCTTGAACGTAGAGGTCAATCACAAGGATCCAGCTGGGATCACAATTCCTTATAGACTTCTGGTCCCAGCGTTATGGTATGAAGAGGATTTGGAAGACGAGGCAGCTCAAATGGTGAAGGGTGGCCTGGACCGCTGGTTAAGCTTCGCAAAGCGGAAGAAGCAGGGTAATTAGACATGTTCCTCTGTGGGTGGAACATCATGATCCCCAGAGATCAATCATTTCAATGGTGGGAGAACAACGAGTGACGGGAAGATGAGCGGAAACGAAGACGAGGAGGTAATCGTCCTATCCAAAGGAGGAGGCTTGGAATGATTTCGTATACCCATTTATATGTATAAGTAAGGGGCAAACATAGCGGGGTAGACATAGGCAGATTGGGAAATCCACAAACGAGACGTCTATTCTGGATGAATTGATTTGACCTCTCCTCGCGCTTCACGTGTTGTGATGGCTGAGATGGAGCATTATCAGGCGATTGATCCATTCAAGTGACTAGCAAGCAAACATTTGGGTGCGTCCTGTCGGGAAACAAGAGAAACAATAGGTTTGTCCGGTTCGATGTAGGAACTTCATTAACGAGACATAAGCTTAAGGTCTGTGCGCTGTCGTCACTCGTTAGAGGCAACGCTCCACGAGGCTGCAACCAGGTCATGTAAAGTTTGACGACCTGGGACCCAAGAAATATACAAATAACAACACGTCGCTCTTTGCTCATTACAAGACTGCGCTTATCATCCTCCAAGTTTCGAATTGCGATCAACTTATCACCTATGTTAATTGGCAAGCTCGCTTTCCTGCTTGCACCTCTTTCGCCTTTCTCTCGATCTACGGCGAAGTCCACCACCACCTAGTTCACGAACTTGTCAGTATGGATCAGAAAGAGCTAGAATCCAACCTCAAGGCTCTCTTGAAAGCTGTGAACGACAAGGAGCCATCGCAGAACGTACTTACCATACTAAACACCTTAAAGCGAGATGTCAAACCGACGGAGGAGCTACTTCGGGTACGTTTCTTTGAAATGCACGCCTTACATTCCGTGGTTGCGCGAATTGAGCTTTGTCTCTGAAATCCACCTCTAGATTCTTGTGGCATCACAGAGACTAATTCATCACAGGCTACAAAAGCTGGCATGATAGTATCGAAGCAGAAGGCGAACCCAAACAAAGAGATCGGCCGACTCGCCTCCGAGATAATCAGCAGGTGGAAGAAGATCGTCCAGGCCGAGCAAGCGCAAGCAAAGCAAAAGAAAATGCAAGCCTCCTCACCCGCGAACGGATCGACTTCATCGCCAGCGCCGGCTACGAGCGAGTCGAAGGGCTACACGGGCGACGTGACGAAGCGGAGATGGGAGACTGATAAGGTCGATATCAAGGGACGGACGGGTCTACCAACGCGCGATAACTGCATCGGATTATTATACAACGGCCTCGCATTCATGTCGACTGAAGCACCCACTACCATCCTCGTCAAAGCGCAAGCGGTCGAGCAAGCCGCCTGGGAAGCCCTGAAAGGCGACACGCCCGAATACCGCGCGAAATTACGATCCCTCTTCCAGAACCTCAAGATCAAAGACAACCGCGAGCTCGGCTTGGGTGTTTTGAATGGCGAGATAACACCCGCGAAGTTCGTGGTGATGACGGACGATGAATTGAAGAGCAGTAAGCTGCTCGCGGAGGAGAATCGCTTGAATAAGGAGAATATGAAGGATGCGCAGGTTCCAATGGCGGAGAAGAGTATTAGTGATGCGTTGCAGTGTGGACGGTGTAAGCAGAAGAAGGTTAGCTATAGTCAGGCGCAGACGAGGAGTGCGGATGAGCCGATGACTACGTTTTGCGAGTGTACGGTTTGCGGGAATCGGTGGAAGGTACGTTGGCTCTTTTACATTTCTCCCCTTTTTACTAGCTCGTTGGGTACGAAAACTAACGAATGTGCAGTTCTCCTAAACCCATTCCAAGAGGTCCGGGGTTGAGGCGTTGCGACAAGGTCCATCTCACATCTTTCATTTCTCTCAAGTGCTCGTTTTTGCGGATGGGTTTGGAGTTCCGGGTCTTGCACGAGTGATTGTCCCATATGGTCGTAGACTTGAGGGTCGACGAAATTGCTGCATTCTTCCATCAGCAAGAGGGAAAGTGGCAGAGGGAAAAGGGAAGCGAAGACGTAGCGAGGTGGCTAGGAGGGGTGGTTCGATTAGTGGTGATCTTAAGAGGGACAAATGAAAGCTGTTCTCTTTGATATTACTACCGTGATTTCAGATCAAGAAAGTGTTATGCCGTTCAGACGAGGAGAAGTTCGACCTCGCTCGACGCTGTGGCTTGGTGTAAATTTCTCCCTCCATTCCCCTCGCCTCCCCCAACATATCCAGAACGTCGATCTTCACAAGCGACCAAACTTAGCCTTCCTTGAGCCAAAGCAACGAGCCGAGAAGAAAGAACCACCCTCCCCTCCCCAGTACTGCTGGTGTTTTACTTTAGAGCCCAGCTTACAGCGCCGGCGGGCACAAGTCCTAGCACGCTCAGCCAGGAGGTTGCTGTCGACAGGATCCCCGCGGGTCGATGGGCCATGTGGCCGCTCAAGGCGTCTCGTCACTGGTGCTGTCCATGGCCGCGGGCGTGGAGGCTGGGATGGCCCGAGGGGAAGATGACGCTTGGAAGGGGTGTGGAGGTTCTGTTTGGGTGGTGTGCCGTGTGTGTGTGTGTGTGTATGTGTGTGTGTATGTGTGTGTGTATGTGTGTGTGTATGTGTGTGTGTATGTGTGTGTGCGTATGGGGAGGCGAGAGGGGGGAGGAGATCCTCGTGTGGCGTAGCGAGAGGACGGAGGTAACTCGTAGGGAGCATGCGCTTGATAGAGTCTGCGCCTGACTCCTGACTACTGACGAGTATCCCTTGGCAGAACTTTTCGCCCTTCACATGTTTGGCTCGGAGGAAAGTATAAGGTGGCGGTGGAGCTTATATGCGCAGGTTTCGGAATGGGTCGTTACGCCTCTAGTGAGGCTCTTCGACTTTGGTCCTTTGGAAGGGTAATGTAGACACATGAATTTCATGGCATCAAATTTCTTCGGTTTGATATCTTCCAGCTCAGCTGATATTATTGCATCCCACCAATGTTCCTCGGTCCCTCATCTCTCAAATCTAAATTCATGGTATATCCATCTCCCCTCCTCCCCCTCCCCCCTAAACAGTCGTCAAAACGCCCGCATTCTTATACCAACTCAACAGAGGATTCTCCCCATTCTTCGTCTCCGTCTCCTCCACATATGACCACCTCTTAAAGAACTCCTCATGGCTAAGCACACGTGTGAGTTTGCCAGTGAGAGCTTGGTACATGGGCTCGATGACGGCGAAGTCGGTGGGGAAGAGGATGTCGAAGTATCCTTGGTGGACCTGTGATGCTGTTAGAAAGAGGCAAAGGGAAAAAGAGAGGAAGAGGGGAAGGGCTTACGAAAGGCGTGGTCACGGGAACAGTCCGTCGTTGATATCGAGTTTGGACTACAGGTGCATTTACACCTTTGATAGTATCTGGTAAGGAGTGGAAATCTGATGTCAGTAATCGATGTGCTGGGAAGTACTTCCCTAGAACATCGAAGAACAGCATCAATCTCGTGGGGATATACTCCGGGTCACTCAGGTTCGGACCTAGTGGCGCCAGACTCTTCAGCTTCTGAAATATCTTCGACTGGTTCAATGGATGTGGATATCGCCCTCCCGTCGCCGCATGTCGTACTCTTAGGAACCTCGATGCCACGGCATCGATTTCAGGCGTATAGAACTCGTGGAAATCCCCCGACGAAGAAATCAGCACTTGTCCCTGCAGCGGCTCTTCAGAGACGGGGTCATATCGTATCGCATCATGAGCGAAATTATCGAAGACCTCCATAGCCAGGAAGAAACACGGCTCCGGGACGACGACATCCCAGTTAAACACACTCTTATTTATTATCTCCACTTTCGAAAAATGGCCCTTGGAATCGGCATTGTGCAGCAATTGTCTCTGCTGCAACTTCGCCAGGTTGCTAGAGATCTCAATGATCTTAAATTTCGTCCTTGCGTAGACATCGGGATCCATAGCGCGGATGTAGTCCAGGATATTCAACATCAACGTCCCATTTCCAGCGCCAATCTCGTAGATGATCAGATCATGGTACGGATACTGCGAGAGTTTGTAATTCGCGATCAGATACCGCGCGATCGATTCGCCGTAGTAGGGGCGAAACAGCTCGGTAGGCGTATGCCATAGCTGGCGAGTCTCGTTGGGGGACTTGAGGTCGAGCTTGTCTTCGAATTCCGTGTAGCGCTGCCCGAGGAGTTTGTAGAATTGGGGTTCGTCTTGCAGGGTGTTGAAGTCGAAGGGGTCGCCGGGGGAGAAGATGACAACTTGCTTGGAGAAGTAGCCGTAGGAGGGGTTATATAACGAATCTAAATTCGAGGTATTAGTTGTTTATACAGCTGAGGCTAGAGGCGGCGAAGGACCTTCTATGAAATCTCGTGTCCACATCTTCACGCGCCTGGGCCGCTCCTTTCGCCCTCGTAGTTGATCTGCGGTCACCATGGGGTATCTCTGGTATTCGTCTGACATGTCCAGAGGGAACGTGTCGTTCCTCTGTTGCCAATGGCTTTCTGAACTTGTGGTCCCATCTCGATCATCCCTCCTCGAAGACATGCATCGATTCTGCGGTTGTCGCGGACCCTCCATCCTTGGACGGATCACCGTTCGTGGTTTTAAAGACTGGCATGTCCGATGTGTGAAAAGTTGTCGAAACAGTCGTGCGATAATAGGGGAATCCATGGTTCCGTGATTGTCTACGGACAATTAATTGTAAAGCTTGCTGAGGCTCTCAAATCGAGTGGTCCAAGCTTTTTTTATATTGGCAGGGGTGTTCCGGTATATATTGTTGTGTTGTCGAGGCTTAAGCCTTCATGAAACATCGTGACTCGACAGGATGAGTGGCTCAGTGGAGAGAGGATTTCTCATCAACCCCTTTTCAAATTTCATAATGATGCTTTTTCGATGACAGCATGTCTATGGGCAATCATCCAAAAGTCTATGGCACGGCCGCCGTCGCCGTCGCCTTCGTGGCTGGCGTACTCTTCACTTTGGGTATGAAAGACTTCTACCCAGACCTCGAACGCAGATACCAGCGCCGACGAGGGCAGCCTTATAACCCCTTGGACTCCTGTCCAGGTAGTACATACCTCACTCCACTCAAACTAGAAGATCACTCCCCGTCTCGCCACCAATCTCTCGTCGCGCCCATCGTCCCAGAAGGAATAGAAAGTACTATCGGTCACACGCCTCTCTTCAAGCTTAAGAGTCTATCTGAAGCCACGGGCTGCGAGATCTTCGCTAAAGCTGAATTTCTGAATGGCGCGGGTGGGAGTCCAAAAGATCGTGTGGCTTTGAACATGATCGCTGTGGCTGAGGAAGAAGGGCTTCTCGTGCCTGGACGCGGAGATACGATTTATGAAGGCACTGTCGGCTCCACGGGAATAAGTCTCGCTACTTTGGCGAGAGCAAAGGGGTATCAGGCCTACATATGTATGCCCAATGATCAAAGCACCGAAAAGAGTGACCTCCTGCATCACCTAGGCGCCACGGTAGAGAGAGTCACGCCTGCGCCTATTACTTCCACCGAGCACTTCGTAAATCTAGCACGTCGGAGAGCGGAAGAACACACAAGAAACAGTAAGGATGGAAGTGTCGGTTTCTTCGCTGATCAATTCGAAAGTATGGCGAACTGGAAAGCTCATTTCTCAACCACCGCTCCCGAGATATACGAGCAGATGGGCGGTCATGTGAGTCCTCCCCCTTTCCCCCCATCTCTCTTCCACAATCCACTAAAACACAAAATCAGATCGACGCCTTTGTCACCGGCGCAGGCACAGGCGGCACCATCTCGGGCATCGCCCAATACCTCAAACTTGAAACATCCCTCTCCACCCACATCATCCTCGCAGACCCCACGGGCTCCGGCCTCTACAACAAAATCAAACACAACGTGATGTTTGCCTCGACGGAACGCGAAGGCACGCGTCGGCGCCAGCAAGTCGACACGATCGTCGAGGGTGTCGGGATCAATCGACTAACTGCGAATTTCGCGAGTGGGATGGAGTTGATCGATGATGCGGTGAGGGTGAGTGATGAGCAGGCGTTTTGTATGGCGAGGTGGCTCGTGGAGAAAGAGGGGGTTTTCGTGGGGAGTAGTAGTGCCGTTAATTGTGTGGCGGCGGTGGTGACGGCGTTGAGGATGGGAGGGGGCAAGAGGGTGGTTACGATTCTTTGTGATGGGGGAGCGAGGCATTTGAGTAAGTTCTGGAAGAAGGTCGGGGAGAGGGGGTTGGAGGAGGGCGGACATGATGATCTCATAAAATTACTTGGGGTTGAGGGGGAGAGGACAGGGGAGAGGGCAGAGGAGAAGGAGGAGGAGAAGGAGGAGAAGAAGGGGGAGATATAGATATGCCCAGTGTTCGGCCATCGAAATTCCTTCAGAAACACTTTCACACAAGGAAGTCGGGTCTGCCGTTCTAGTTGCGGATGATACTCAAGCTGGGGGGGAGGAAGTGTATTCCTTCCATTAAAAGAATTATAGATTTAAGAACAGTGTGGTCGTTGGTTGACATGGTATGACAAGCCACAAGTCAAGGCGGGAGGGGGGTGAGTTGTGTCGAGACTAATATTACCGTTCAGGGGAGGGAAGAGGGGGGCTGTAAAGCATCTTCTGAGTTGACGCGCAAATAAAAGTAGAGGACATTCTCAGGTACGACATCCGGGTATATATCCCAATCTAAACATTCCAACACTTCTTCCAACATCTCACAGTATCTCACAACCTTTGATCCAAATTACCTCAAATCGTCGTATTGATCCGCTCCTTCTCCGTCTACTATTATGCAATATCCATCACATCATCGTCCAAACTTCCTAATCTCCAACCACCTCAACGGCGCATAGATGACAGCGGCCAAAGCAAACCCCACATAATTCCCCATATCCGCGCCAAAATCCCCAACCTCTTTCGCAATCGGCCCAATATAATAAACCTGCGCCATACACAAAATCGCACCCACCCAGCCCAACAAAAACGCCGTCAAAGCCGCAAGACCAATCGGCAATCGTTCCTGCACATTCCAGTCTATCCAATTGAATCTCCCATCCTCACTCAGAGCAGGAATGGGGCGGAAAATGAATTCCTCTTCAAGGGTAATGGCGATCCAGAGAACGACCCAGTATCCCATGAGCGCGAGGAAATTCGTGAAGATTTCAGAGAGGCTGTTCTTGCCAGCGAGAGCGCAGACCATAAAAATGATCACAGCGACGGTATTCCAGAGGAAGCGAGGCACAATAGCGGTATAGCGGCCGAGAATCTGGAAATCGATGCCAGAGCTGTAGACGGGCGGGACCATGTTGGCAATCAAGCCAAGAGCAGTAAGAACAGAGCAGAAGGAGCCGAATTTGTCGAGTGAGGAGAAGCCCGCGACGAGGAGGGCGCCGGAACCTGCTTCCTCGGCGAACCTTGAGGTGGCGGAGAGGCCACAGCCGATGATGAAGCAGAGGGTGAAGGAGAGGCCCAAGCCAATCATGGTTGCGAGGGCGACTTTGAGGCGGGATGCGCGTTGGGGGTTGCAGTAGACTAGGAAGTCGGCAGCGCCTGGGGAATAGGTGATTGCCGCGGAGAGGCAGACGGAGAAGAAGGAGAGGCGGTTTCCCATGAGGGTACGGCCTGTTGCTATGGAGGGAGTTTGCGTGTCGTAGTTGCGTGCTGTGGTCCCGAGCAGTATGAAGAAGATTATAATAGACGGGATCCAGGCATATCTTTTGATTGTTAGTTCCAATCAATACAAGATTAGTGAGGAAACGTCACCTTTCATAGTGGTGGAAGAATCTGATACCAAAGGTTGTCACAATGAATGTCAACACGGCCGTGATGACTATACCAACTTCGACCGAGACACTTCCATTCGAGGATACGGCTGAGAGAATCTGGCCTGCTACAACTGCGTCGATCATAGCATATCCTATGAGAATTACCAGATTGAGGAGGACACAGAGTTTTACAGGCCACCAGCCCATCGAGAAGCGGGCGCATATCTGTGTAAAAGTGTAAGCACTCTCACTCTCAAGAAATTAGAGCTGTGAAGGGAGGCAAACCATGGTTCGATTCCCACTCCAGGGACCCCACCCAGCTGTATATGCCACAGGAATGGTCCCAACAAGTCCACCAAGAACACTGCACACAGTCGCATCCACAAAACCCAGCTCAAACACACTCTGTCCAAGGGAACCAAGAGTGACATTCTGGGCAGCCGTGTTGATGGAAAACCACATCATCACAATTTGCAGGAAACTAAGTGTAGTCTTGTCCGTCTGATCCCGGCTTTTGACACGATGGATTCCTCTGGTTTCGAACCCTAGTAGACGTTCGAGTCGATATGTCCATACTAGAAACTTATTGGTAGAAAGGGCCTCCCCTTGAACATCGATAATGGGATCATGTTTGTCGTTCTTGTCCCTTCCGGTAGAAGCTCCAATTGGCGAATCAGAAGGGCCTTTAACCTCTACCACTTTCTCAACGTCTGCAAGCTCGCCGCTGGAAGCGATTCTGTAATTTAATTAGTATTGTTCTTCGGCAGAGGGGATCTAGCCTCAATGAGGGGCAAGCAAGATTCTTTCGCAGGCATTATCCTGATCAAGTACAACCGTATGCTCTCAGACCGCACGTTCAATCGTCGGAATGAATCTCTCTAGAGCGTGAATATATCCGCAACCATAGAGTTGGATCACAATTCAGGATTTGAAGCGCAAAGCCACCGGTTCATTGCCTTACCGGTACTGGACGCAGGTAGGTAGTTTACCTGGATCGGAAGGGACATTGGTGCTACTTGAGTTCTGCATTTTCCCCGAGTGAAGGGCGTACTTGGTTGACAAACCGGGCACAGGTTTTGGATGGAAGGGCTAATGTGAGGTGAATTGTGTGAGGTGTGACATTTTGAGGATCGTAAGATGGGGGAGAAAGAAATTTGTTATCGCTATCAGTAGGTAGCGGGGCAGAGTGCCAAGGGGGGAGAGCCGATCTTCGGCCACAGTTCATCCCAACTGCTTTTCATCTAGCACAAACTATTCCTCCCTTTGCAATTGAGTATTTCGAACCATCCGATCACCCTCCTCTCCTCTCTAATCGGACGGCGGAGACCATCATTAACATTGGAGAGGACATCAAAACAATGCAATTGCTCCTAACACGCTTTCAAGTCGGCGCTCGAGGAAGCAATATATTATCTGCTTCTCAGACGCCTCCAAGAAGGAGTTGAACAAGTTACGCATAGGAGCTAGCAGGCTCCCAAGATACTACCACAAAAAGGACATTTACTGTGCCGCTCGGTATAGTTTTCTTAAGTAGTATTGACTTGCCTCGGACACGTGTTTTGCAACTTCATTTGCTCTCGACCACCGTGTCCCAGTGGAGGAAGGAATTACTGAAATATGGAAGGTTTTTGAAACAAATGATGTAGAGGATGGCTATCGGAAAAGTACTTTCTTGACCTCTCCTTTTCGCTAAGCGAGAAACCTTTAAGCGACCCATCGACAGGAGTGCCTCTCCTAGACTCGGGCTTGAGATCCCAACTTTGTGGTAGTGGTAGAAGTGCTCGTCTCGAAGTATGCTCAATAACAGAAACACCAGCCTCTGAGGAACCGATGCCGGGGCGGTCGTCGGATCGCGAGCCGAAGAATCAGGGCGAAGATCTTACTTGCCGCTGAACTCATGGTTTGATCGACGAAGCCGGCGCAATTCTGTAACAGAACGAGCGGGAAAAGCCCCAGTGCCACGTGGAATGAGGTTCGATGAACAAGAGATGGGCTATACGCGCTGTTAAAATGTTTAAAACGACTATTTACTCGTCAAGATATCGTATTAGACGCCCGTATATTACTAGAAGGATACGAAGGTAGGATTATCGACTTAAAATACTAGTCACAAGGAGTTATAGCAGAGGACTAACTATTGAGCATAGTATATTTTAGGGGATGGTAAAAAACATGGCCTCACGTGCGCCTAGATATAGCTGACAAAGCATAGGAGTCGGGGTATGAGGAGCCAGAGTGTGAGCTCGACTGAGCTGAAGACGACATTTTGGAGATTTGGGTTTAAATTTAGGTGTTGCGTAGTATTTTGCAGATGTCGGGTATATTTGAGGAAAGATAACTAGACATGGCAAGTTCAATTTCGTGGAGGCGTCCTGCCGAAGCGGCTAGGCCGTTCCACAAACCATAAGGTTACTCGTAGACTACAATATAATCCGTGCCCGCCGACTCCTAATGACGTCAAAATTATCGAAGGAGAAACAGGATCGTGTATACAGGGATACAACCTTATTTGAGCCTCGATTTGAGCCTCATTTGTGCTTTATGAGATACGTACGTGCCCCTTCTTCTCCTTTGCCAACAATCCCATATTGATGTAGTTCCACTGGTCAAGCTCAGGAATAACCCTGCTCTCATCTGGCCCGTTAGTATGCAGGATACTAGCCGGCCTGACCGCAGTCAATGATCGCTGTGACTTTCGGATTCGGCCCCGGTGACAAGAGGACGTTTGGTGGGACGAGATCATTATGTGTGAACACCATGGGCGCTTCGCTGCTGATTTCGATTCCGCAAGCGTCTTGGAGCTGCCGAATGGCCTTCGCACCTCCGAATGGCCCAGCGAGTTCTGGGTGGCACGCAAGAAAGATGTCGTTCAGCGGTCGCTTGCCCAGATTGCCTATAAATTGTTAGGTTTGCTTGTATGATACATCCGAGGAACTCACCGATGTAACGGTCATGTCTGTCTCACTCCAAAGCCCTTAGCGACGGGATCATGATAGGTGGTGGCCGATGGAAGCTTGTGGTGCGGATGTCGCCCGACTCCTTGTTAATGGCTCTTATTTCAGCTGTCGTAGGAATCGCAGGCGCTCGTCTCTCCTTGAAGAAGCAGGATTCGGGGAAGGTCTTTATCTGGCTGAAGATGGAGTAGTTATCTAAATTGGTGCTGGTGCTTTATTTTTGAAGTATCCGCGGTCGATGCCGGACGCGGAGCGAAGCAAACGATGAAATTCAAGGGGTTAGCCATGACTTCTCCTGGCTCCGTCCAATAACAGGGTGGCACTTACCGCCAAATGGTGGAAGAAAGTTGTAGCCTACTACTTGCTTTAGTACAGAACCAACTTGAGAGGTATTTAAAGCTCTCTCTTCATCCTGTAGAGGCTCATTCATCAGCTCATTCTCAACTTCTACTTTCTGGCCCGTCTTTTCACCAGTCCGCAAGCCTGATTTGACAGTTCTGCGCAGGTCTGCTAGAAAGGGTTATCAATTCTCCCATCGTCATGCCTGCTAGCGCTCCTAGGATGGGTGTCTGGAGGAGTTCCTTAAGATCTCGTTCTCACATATAACGAAGAATGATAAGCGAGAAAGCAATATAACATATGCCACCGAACTCCCTTCTTCTACGCCTCGTACGTGCCCTGAACAACAAAAATGTCCAAAAGGGATTAATCGATGGTGGAAGCGTGCAAGTTCTAAGGTTCGGAATTCGCTAATCTGTGCTTCTGCGACTATGCGTCCATTGTCTTGCTAGGAAAGGCTCAAAAGGAACTGAAGATTTCTCGCGCTGTAATGGCTGGAGGCAGCGGTGTTGAGATTTAGCGTCCTTTGAACACTCACGTGACCCCCAATATTTGGGAAGAAGGGTTCTGTCTGAAGGCGATTAGTTAGGGGATACGAGTATGCCTTTAAGTATCACAGAGGGTGACCGATTCTAGCATAATAGTGGATCAACAGGGGTAACGACTGCTCGGCAAGGACCTACTAAGCGAGCTCGGCGCTCGGTTACGATTTTCCATTAAAGGAGGTGTCGAGGCTGGGCAAAACAGCGGCCTCGCCCCGCTAGATTCGGCAGCTATTACACCACGACTTGGACTTATGTTATAATAATAGGAGTCCTAATATACATAATTACAAAAAATATTCTCGAAGTAAGATTACAACGTTGTAGCACAAAATAGAGATCCGAGTCTAGGATGGCCGGCTCCGTTGGATGCTAACCAGGGTCCATTTGATGGGTTTCGAACTTTCGAAGAATCCTGACTCGAATCCTGGAATCCTGAGATTTGATTGAGGGGGAGGGAGAGCAGTCAATGAGCGAGCACGCGACACGTCTGACAAGAGTGAGCCGGAAGTTGGAAGCCAAACAAAGGGAGGTATTATGAAGTGATTTGTGAGATCCAACATCCATACCGTATTTCCCGAGTCGTAAGTCGTGACGTAATACGAGACTGAATGATTGCGAGCATTCTGTACCTCGGTATACGCTCTACAGCCTACTGTACAGGATCTGTGTACAGACTTGAGTGACGAAGCCAGTGGAAGATGGAGAAAATTGGCCATCAAGTGCAGGCTGCTCAGGTTGGTGGCGCTTTTCTCCTGGGAGAGTCGTCAGCAGTGGGTTGTGGATTGTGGATTACTCCGTACGAACATGCGAATAATCAAGGAGGGAACATGAAACACCACTCGAAGGAAGAAGACGACGAATCTTTACGGAGATGAGCCGCATGGGGATGGAGGTCGCGTGCCCGCGCCCTGCAGGATCTGTCACGTGCATCCTTTTCCGTATAGCTGACGCCCCTTTCGTAGGAAAATCAGCCAGAGCCAGGTTCGCATTGAATTTGTTAACTTTCTTCCTACCGATATATATAGATACAATACCCAACTTCTCGCTGTTGAAAGATTTCGTTTCTTGGTTTTCACTCAATTAGAACCACCAGGCTCCGTGTCCACCATTCCTACTCGCTTCCTCAAATTGCTACCAATACAACGAACAGAAAAAACCTGTCCACGCTTTTAGAAATTTGAAACGGAGAGCCAGGACGCAGCTAGCCCCTTGCCGCATTGTGGCCAAGGAAGTGGAATTGTGGTAGCAAACAAGACCACAACGGAAGGCTGGTAGACCATCAAGATGCGTGTCTCCTGGTTCTTATCTCTGCCAACTGTGCTCTCGGTAGTATCGGCTTTGGCAATTGAGAGAAGGGACGCAGACTTTCTGAGCGTGCGAACAAAAATGCACAAAGATATGAGTGGGAGAAGGGGCGATCCAGTGGACAAATATTTTCGTAGGTTGAAATTAATTCTTCCGGGAGTATTGTATTCTGGAACACATGCTGACCGTCTAATCTTGCAGATGAGAGCGTGTAGGTGACACCCAATTATCTTGCCAACAGATTTCTGCTGCAAGGAAGATGGTTTAAGTACTAACGAGTGATGCGAGGAGAACAGATTTCACCCACATTACGATGGCAGGTAGGACATTCTACCAATGCAGATCTTGGAATTTTCACTAACCCATGATATATAGATTTGCAGACCGAGAATTAGGCTACAGAGAACGAAAGCACGCTTTGTCCAACCTTATTCAGACCTACCTAGCGACCATGGACGACATTGGTGTAGAAACCTGGCTGATGCACGGCACACTTCTTGGTTGGTGGTGGAATCGCAAGGTATTATTAGATCCCGCGATGTTATATTGTATGTAGGGCATTGGCTAACCAGCTCAAAGATCTTGCCATGGGATTCTGACTCTGATGTCCAGATGTCCGAACCATCCATGCAGTATCTAGCGTCGTACTACAATATGTCTATGTTCCATTATAAAACCCCCAGGATTCCAGAAGGCAGAGATTACTTTCTTGAGATCAATCCTCATTATATCAATCGAGAGCAGACTGATAGAATGAATGTCATCGATGCAAGATGGGTGGATACGACCAGCGGACTTTTCATAGACATCACCACTGCACGATACAACTGGACCCATCCTGCCGGAAAAGGAATGCTGAGCTGCAAAGATGGCCACGAGTATCGCGTATGACTTTCCCTTGCTTTCGGAAAGAAAACATGACTAACATACCCTAGGACACTTACATCTTTCCTCTGAGAAGCACATTCTTTGAAGGGACTCCTGCTAAGATCCCATTTGCGTACAAAGAGGTTCTAGAGGCCGAGTATGGTCAGAAGTCGCTCACCTTGACCGAATACGAGGCGTGAGTATGCCAAATCCATTCTGGGGCGCTTGCTGACAGTCCTTACAGTCACCGATTCGACCAAGAAGGGCTGGAATGGATCCCCATTCCACCCAAGATCAAAGAGCCCCAGGTCTCAATGCAAGAGGAGAATCAAGAGAATAGTGATAGGCCACAGGCTTAAAATCAGCCTATCAAGGAAGCATTAATTCATCCCTGGTGCTCAAGGGACTTGAATCGAAGAGGATAGGATGAAGAAATTAACTTGGCATAGCCTAGCAGGAACCCCATGACATGCGCTAAATCTAAGCGCAATCTGGGACGCAATGCTCGCAATCAGGTGGAGGGAGGTGGAGGCTAAATATAAGAACGGTTCCAATAGGAGGGAAGGATACGAAAGTCCACGAGCACTGACTATTGCCGTCTGCTCATAGCAAAGAGAAGAGGGGCGAAGGAAAGATTAGAGACGAATTGGATCTCCAACAACGAATCTGGAATGAGCGACGAGATTTCTAGGCATCATTGCAACCAGTAGGAGTAGGGTGGTTGCCGAAGCCCTGGTTTCGAACGGCGTCACAACATGGCATATATTTTCAGCATACGAGGTTATCGAACCTATAATTTGGCGTTTTCCCTTGCATTTACAAAGGATGGGAGATAGATGAGAAAGGCGTCAGGGGCATATCGGGTTGTTTATATGGAGACGTTCTGGTCGTGTCATATATATCACATTAGGGATCTCTTATGTTGTTTGGGGAAGATTGCTTTTGAGAGGTTGTATAAAAAGGCACGAACGGGGTGCTCGAGATTGCTAGGTTTTCATATAGAAGAGGGTATGTGTATTTTTGTGGTTCGAGAAGTACTTCTATAGAGAGAAGGTGTATATCCTTTTGTATATAGTGTCATAAAATTAGGCCTTTTAAATACATTATCGCTAAGCTTACAACCACCTTATATACTCTCTTTACAGCTTCATCAACGACTGTTCCAATTCCTCATTCCATATGAAAAGCGTACGAGGCGGCGGCGCCTCCTTTACCTTTGCGGTGGGCTTGCTAGTACGCTTTAGGGGCATATTAGATGAACACGCAAACCATAATAGGCGAATATACTCTCTATATAGCATCACTAGGAAAAGCCACGGTGAAGAGAAAATTTAATATCGGAGGTAAGGTTAAGGTTACGGAGTTTAGCGCAAAAAGGTTATTCCATTTCCGAAGTCTCGTGATAAATCCGTACTGACATTACACCAGAGCGTTTGGCTTTCCAGTATTGAAAAACTCGTATATACTGGTATTTAAATACTGGAAAGTGAACCAGTTTCCTTCCGTATCCACGCCCGCACCAAAACTATTAAGCCTGTTGTTTTGCCTTCTCCCTCTCCTCAGCCTCGCGTTCGAGTCTAAATTACTCATCGAGAGATGAATATACTAAGATACGGGTGACACTAGTTTTGACTCTATTTAGTAGCCTGCGCCGCGGTGACCACCTCAATCTCTACCTTCAGAGCATCGTCGTCGAGTGATGTTACAGGCTCGGTATTCTTTTGGGTAATTTCACCTGCGCAGTAACGTAGTTTATAAGCGAGTCGTGTTTATAAGCGAGTCGTGTTTATAAGCGAGTCGTGTTTATAAGCGAGTCGTGTTTATAAGCGAGTCGTGTTTATAAGCGAGTCGTGTTTATAAGCGAGTCGTGTTTATATGCGAGTCGTGTTTTTTCCCCCACTACTTCACATAATTAAATAAAAAACAAAACAACATTATATTATTTACTCTTAAAATTAAATT